>MCJB01035174.1:27038-58236 GCA_002018475.1 Nicotiana obtusifolia | reverse complement strand
AAAAAAAAAAAAAAGCCCCCAACTCAAAATTAAAATAATAAAGAAAAAACATTCTCAGGAAAAAAGTTGAGTCTTTTACCTCTACTTGTGCTGGTGGCAGGTAGCTCGGTGGAATAGTCGAGGTGCATACAAGCTGGACTGGAGACCACCGTCCTAAGAAAAAAGGTTGAGTCTTTAAACAAGTGTGCCTCCATAAATTGGTTTGAATTTATTATTAGATTGAAAATAGAAGAAGCTAGTGACATGATATAATTTTTGTGAAAAGAAAGTTAGTTTCTCTAAAGAAATAAAGAATCACATCTATTGCTAGAAAATTTCACATAATTATTTGTATTTTGCATCTAACAGTTGGTTGCTGGTGTATGCAGTATATTTGAGCAGTTTTATCAAAGGCTTGGTTGAAGTGTGCTTTAAGCCCTGAAGTTAAGGACAAGCATTGTTTAGGTGACGCCTTAGAACACCTAAGCATCAAGGTGTGTGTTTCTATGCGATGATCAAGTCTCGTTGAAGTGTTGCTACTTGGTCCGACACTATTGAGAAAAGGTGTTGTTTAGTCTGTCTTTGTTGTTCATGGGATATGTCTGGAAGAGATATAAATGTAGCTGGACTAAATGATTATTACGGAGACGTTTTGGTTGAATTATTTTGTGATTATGAATGGGAAATTAGAAATCTAGTATAAGAAAGCTAGTCGCTGATCTAAATGAAAAAATTAAAGTTGCATCTTTGAATCTGAATAAGGGATATAATATGCTTTTTGACTTGATCGGCATGGTTGTTGCTGCATATATTGTACTTCATTGCCGTTTACCAATGCCTTGGTTCATATAATTTGTGACATTTGCGAGTGCTCCTTTCTACGCTTTTCGTATATGACAACACTCTGTTCAAGTATTAGACCCAATGGCTCAGACAAATTCCTAAAATTTTGGTTCTAGACATGGCCCATTGCGTTCATAGATAACAGCATTGGAAGCCTTCCTAGCAGCCTACAGTGCAACCTGCCTGCGGAAGACCGTAACTTAAGTTACTCAGTGCTCCTTGGAAATGAAAGCAGAATTTGTTCGGATCCTCCCACATGCTGAATCTTTTTTTTTTTTGGATAACCGTGGTATCCTTGCGTGCACCTTGACTAATTCTATGGGATACCTTCTATCTCAGACCAGCAAGGAAAATTTTTCTACTAGGCTTAGACAAATGGGAAGAATCACCTAGTGTTTTTTTCTCCGCTAGGATTTGAACCTGGACTTCATGGCTCTCAATCCACCTCATTGACCACTAGGCCACACTCTTGGTTGCATGCTCAATCTTTTTTGTAGCGGTCTCCCAGAGATTTTTATCATTACTGCAACCTTTATTTTGCTCATTCATGGAGTTGTATTTAGTACCTCAAAGAAATATGATTATCCAGCGTTAGTCAGTAATGCTAGTTGGCTTGGACAATGTAGTAGCTTCAGTTTAGCTATGAGTCAAATTCTCTCCGCCGAAAGTACTCCTTGGTGGTCCATTCGAAAAATTACCTTTTTCCATTTCCAAGTGAAATAGAACTTTGATTTCAATGTCCAGTTATCTTGATGGGACCAGGGAAAAATATAGAAGAAATCGGATGATTAACTTTCTCCTGTGAAACATAATACACTAGGTTTTGGACCTGGTGGTGAGGAGACAGTGAAATATTCTTGGAAAAGCTTCAATATTCTGCTTGTCTTCTTCATCCTTTAGGGTGGTTCTGACTTAACTCGGAAAGGCGTATCATCCTCATTCTTTTATGAAATCAATAATCTTTCGTAGCAACAGACTTGGTTGATGGCACATGGTAGAGTCAGATTTTCCTTTTCAATTGGTTGCAAACTAAGGGTTCTCAATCATCACATCAGTGTCAATGATTTGCACCTTTCTTTAGTTTTATCTTTTGTTATCTAGTCCTTTATAATTGCAAACTTTGAATTGTTCATTTTATGCAGTTTGGTGAACGCATCTCATATTAACTGTAGGTTCGCTGATTAAAAAAACCACAAGAAAGAACAATGCCGCCAAATCCAAGAGTTGCAGAAGCATTTCGTGCTATGAAGGATATTGGAATCTCTGAAGAAAAGGTGAAGCCAGTATTGAAGAGCCTTCTAAAATTGTATGACAAGAACTGGGCGCTTATTGAAGAAGAGAATTACAGAGCACTTGCAGATGCTATATTTGAAAAAGAGGAGGCGGAGGTTCAATCTATCCTTTTGTTTTTTAATCTTTCTTTTCTTCTCTTTCTCATACATTTCTATTCTACCCTGAAATTTCTTTATTTTTCCTGTATAAAGCATATTTATTTGCTTAGTACGAATTTAAATATTCTTGCTTTGTGTCATTTTTGCAGACAGCAGAAAGTAAGAAGCCTGAGAATATTGAAGTACAAGCTCTAGTTTGGTTGCCTGTATTTTGTATATGTATTCATATTGATGTCTTTTCTCATTTCCCTTTACCTTATCTCGGTGCCTTGTCATGTTTCTAGCAAGAGGAGGTTTTGGAGGAAGAAGCAGTGGATGAGGATCCTGAAAGACCCTTAAAGAGATTGCGATTAAGACATCAAGAAGGTCAAGCTTCATCTTCTGCTAACAATTCTAGCTCTGTTTCAGCTGGGACTTCATTCAAAACGCCGAAAGTGGAGGAGGAAGCTGAGCTACCTGGCTCACAAGGCCCACAGCTGAATAATAGAACACCAGCAGCTGAGTCCCTATCTGTCCCATGTCTGACATATGCCAGAAACAAAGGAAAGCAACCAGTCTCACCTAAAGCTTCGATGTTGCCAGAGAAGTCTGGTCCCAGTCAGCCTGCTGGTCCTGAGAGTTATCAGCTTAATAGTGATGACAGAGTGGAAAATGATACTAATTCGCGGCAGAATCATCGCAAAGGGAAGGAACCTCAAACAGCTCAAATCATGCCCAGGGAGAAAACTTTAGTCCTTGGGAAAGCTTCTCATGCATCAAACCTCAAAGAGCCACAAAGTGAGCCTGGCATCGAGCTGTCTCCGAAACAGAAGATGTTGGGTACTCCTGCTTTCGTCAAGCCTAAGGATGAACCATATACTTTTGATAGCCCACAGTTCGAGGTTCCTATTGCTGTTATTCACCCTGGTATGTATTACCTCAAATAGCAGGACCTTGGGCCTTATCATGTCACAATTTAAATTCTTCATGCTAGTTAAATTTTCCTCGGCGAGTAGAGCTAGTAACTTTTCTCTGTTGAGGAGCTAGGCTCAATTCTTATCTCTAGATTGGTTTACTAGTTTACTAATTGATGTCCTGGGATGGGTGCCATATGGTTCCTCATCATTGTGCATTTATTGAGTAAACATAAAATTTAAATAATAACTCTCGCTGTCCCATATTTGTTTGTTTGGAACGATTTCCTTTCCTTTCGTATCTCTCAAAAAGATTGGCACTTCCTATATTTAGGAACTCCTAATATTTACCTTCCCAGTTTGCCCTTAGTGAGATGCTATGCTAGATGTGACGTTATTTGTGTGGACCTACTATAGGGGTACTTTTGGTACTTTATACATATTAAGCTTATGTGTCATAGGTCCTCTATTTCTTAAACTTTCTTCCAAGCAAATTGTGCCAAACAAATTGGAATAGAGGGAAGATTACCTTATAATGTCATTAGTGGATGTCTCTTGGGAAGTTTCTTAGTAATATCTTAGCTAACAATTCTCCTTTCTAAAGGCCATTATTTTGGGTTCTGTAGAGCCATCAAACAACAAAGGTTCTTCAAGTGGTAATGCCTCAAGAAGAGAGCCAGAAACTTTTGAAACCTTAGCAGCAGAACTGAGAGGCGGAAGAGAAGCAGATGAGGACATTCCAACTTCATCAAATGGACTGGAAACAAGTCATGAGCTATTAAAAGCGCAGAAGGGGTGTTATTCTAGCATAGATATTGCCTCCTCAACTTTTGGAGAGGTAAAAGTCTCTATAGGTTGTGACTCAGCTCTTGGTAGATCAGACTTCCATTTGCCTAGTCTAAAGGCTGTTCTGAAATTGGTGGAGGATGAATATCTTAAATCATACAAAGCCTTGGACCCTAACTTTTCTGTGACAAAGCTGATGAAAGACATGTGCGAGTGCTTTTTGGAACTGGGAAGTCGGTACAATCATGAATTGCAAGAAACTAGAAATGTGGATGCAGAAAATGATATTGGTTATAGAAGCATTGCTCTAGTTTCTTCAAATGGATCTATAAATTCAGAACTTGATTCTGGTGAGGCTCAACGAGAGAAACCGCAACTCCCTCCTCCTTGTAATGGTCACACCAACAGCACCAAAACTGATCAAACAGCATCTGCGGAGAATTGTGGTAGTGCTCCAGGGATTAATCAGAATATTCTTGAACATGCTACGTCTCAGAGTCCCGGAGGTCTGAGTGGATGTATAGAACTTGCTGGTATGGAGGCTCAACCAGAGAAACCACAGCTACCTCCTTCTTGTTATGGTCTCAACAACAGCACCTCAACTGATCAAATAGCATCTGCGGGAAACTGTGGTAGTGCTCCAGAGATTTATCAGAATATTCTTGAACATGTTACGTTTCAAAGTCCAGTGGCTCTGTGTGAATCAGCTCCAGAAGAGAAGGTTAAACGTATACCCTTTGTTAAAGATATAACCAAGGGGCAAGAGAAGGTTATGATTTCATTGGTGAATCAAGTTAATAACAAAAGCCCGCCATCCTTTCACTACATAGCTCAAAATGTGGTTTTCCAGAATGCATATCTGAACTTCTCGCTGGCTCGTATTGGTGATGACAACAGTTGTTCAACTTGCTCTGATGATTGTTTGTCACTGTCCACACCTTGTGCATGCGCATATGAAAGTGGTGGTGATTTTGCTTACACAACAGAAGGCCTTGTCAAAGAGGAGCTTCTTAAAGAGAGTATTTCTATGAATCGTGACCCCAAGAAACACTGCCAATTCTTTTGCAAAGAATGCCCATTGGAAAGATCAAAAAATGAGGATATTATAGAACCTTGTAAAGGTCACCTAGTGAGGAACTTCATCAAAGAGTGTTGGTGGAAATGTGGCTGTAATAAAGAGTGTGGGAATCGTGTGGTACAGCGAGGTATTAGCTGCAAGTTACAGGTAAGAATTTGTGGTTGATGTTGGAATGGTCTTTGGTAATGTGCCTAATGCAGTAAAAACTCATGCATTACGTCTTTGAGGCACAATTTTGCTGTAATCTGCTATACTTTTTTGAGCTGCTTAAAAATCATTTTTTCGTGATTACTTTTAAAATTATTCGTGATATTCTGTATTAACTTCATTTAGGTTTTTTGTTGGTTTTACTTATTTCAGGTATTTATGACTCCTGAAGGGAAAGGGTGGGGCTTACGTACCCTTGAGGACCTTCCAAGAGGTGCTTTTGTTTGCGAGTATGTTGGAGAAGTGCTTACGAACGCAGAACTATTTTCTCGCGTATCACAGAGCCCCAATAGTGAGGAACATTCTTATCCCGTGCTACTTGATGCTGACTGGGGTTCAGAGGGTGTCTTAAAGGATGAAGAAGCCCTTTGTTTGGATGCGACATTTTTTGGGAATGTAGCCAGGTTTATCAATCACAGGTAAGTTTACATAGTAGGATCTTATGTTGTGACTGTCTTTTGCTAAATTTTTCCCCCAGCTTCAACTTTCTTTTGGGGTATCAGTTTTGTGCCAGTATTTTTTTTTTTCAATTTACTTGTAGTCTAGAAGTTATAAGTGCTGTACTTTGACTATTTGTTCAGATACCAGGTGGTACGTACATGAATTAGTTCTTTTCTGCATTTTAACTTCTCAAATGCTGATGAAAAACTTTTTCCTTTTCTTGGTATATTTGATGATTCACTCGTGTTCAGTCGGCATAAAATGTTCCTTTGTAATAAATTCTGCTCATGTTTTCTTTTTCGTATTCCTGCATCTAGCCACCTTTGACTACTATGTCTCTAGAAGCATGCACACATATTTGTGCCTAGAAATTTGCATAATATTACCATTTCAGAATCCATTATTGTTTCCCAATCCCCTTTTTGAAAGTAAAAGCAGAAATTGAGGTACAAATGAAAGAACGAAAGGAAACAATAGCCAAAAGAAAGCTATGCATTTTTTGCGTATTAGATATATCCATCCCGCATAAATATGTCACTAACTCGTGTCAGTGCATGTGATTTTGTTTTATTGTTTTGGTCCAGATGTTTTGATTCAAATATGGTTGAAATACCAGTTGAAATAGAGACTCCAGATCACCACTACTATCATGTAAGGAACTTTGTGCTTCTGGATCTTTCACTTTCACTTCGTCCTCAATATTCCCTCTAGCTCTTCAAACTAACGGTTTTTCTGGATATCTCATCTGTTGTTTGATGCAGCTTGCTTTTTTCACTACAAGAAAGGTTAGGGCATTGGAAGAGCTCACTTGGGTGAGTAGGCTTGAGCTGGTGCCCTTGATTTTTTGTGCTTCTGAAAGATATCTTTCTATTTTATGCTATCTATATATAAAAATTCTCTGTCTCTCTCTCTCTCTCCCTCTATACGCGCGCGCACACACACACACATAGAAGTTTAATTGGTATCTGGACATGGTTGTTTCTAGAGCAATGATCCTCGTTTATTGTAGAAAAAAACAAATTGACTTGACTAGAACTATGCCTCTACTCCCACCCAACCCCACGCCGCAAAAGAAAATAGAAAAAGAAGAATGAAAACCCAGATTTTCTTGTAAAGAAAAGCTTCATAGATGGGTTGATGCTTCTGAACGTTGAGTACTTTTAGTCTAATTCTTCAGAGCTCAAAAAAATGTGATTTATCCAAGTATGGTGCATTTTTGATATAAAGAGCAATCACCAAGATTTGAGGGGGGAAAAAGGACGTCTGTCTTTTAGGTAGTTGGAAATTATTAGAGTTAGTTATACGTGATCTTCCTTCTTAACTGTGAAAAATACAGTTACATCCATTATTAGTATCACAAGTAGTCCTCAATACCAAACTAGTCTGCTATATGAATCCTCTATATCTATTCTGCCCTATTTGGGCCCATTGATTCTAATACTCTA
The DNA here is from genome assembly GCA_002018475.1 of Nicotiana obtusifolia. Lineage (NCBI taxonomy): Eukaryota > Viridiplantae > Streptophyta > Magnoliopsida > Solanales > Solanaceae > Nicotiana > Nicotiana obtusifolia. The sequence continues at coordinate 51,173 of MCJB01035174.1, read as the reverse complement.
CCTTCATCATTGGTAAACTGTTAATCTGAGTGTTGGTACCGAACCTTGACTAATTTAATTAATTTATTGGATATCGTCTTTCTATTTTTTATTTTTTACTTTTTTAGAAAAAGTATCCTCTGATATTCAACTCTGAAACAAGCCAAGTAATATGAAAATAGGACAATCAATAGTAATACTCCTGGAGAGAAAAAATAAAAAGCAATTTATATTAACATGTTCAACGATTACCAATTCAATAAAGTTCAACAGAGAAAAGATGGTGGTCAATATGTTGACTTTGTCAAACTCTGCTGATATGGCATGAAAGATAAGCAAGTAATAGTGTCTCATTGTTTTCATCATATCTAGTTTATGGAAGGATGAGCATGCCTTGATTCCACATAGCTTCTTTTCTATATTTGACAGTATATTTTTTCTGGATTTGGTTCTTGCAGGATTACGGTATTGATTTTGATGACCATGAACATCCAGTAAAAGCATTTAGATGCCAGTGTGGTAGCAAGTTCTGCCGAAATATGAAACGTCCAAGAAGTAAGTTTTTTTTCCAGAACATAAGGTTTATCTGTCGTTTTAAGAGTTTGGGTTTGCAAGTCTCCATCTTGCTTTGCTAGTAAAAGTTGGTAGCTGCTGCATGGGTTTGGTCATAAATTGGATGAATTTTCAAAAAAAATATATATGCAATTATATATTCCTCAATTATTGGGCTCGAATAAAACAAGAAAAAGAGCTTTTAGCATTGAAGAGTTTTGAATTGGATATTGGTAGTCTTGGCTAGAATTAGTCTAATGACATGTTTGCAATTTCCTGAAAACTGTCCATATGCACGACTGATCATTTTATTGACGTGACCTGCAGTGCTTTCTTTTAATATATATAGATATTATGAATTTGGCATTTTCATAATTGACTATAACTCTTATCAAAAGGGATGACTGTTTGATATTTAAAAGTCCCTATAGTTTTGGGGGGGAAACTTACCCCTGTTTGTAAGATGTTACAATAACAGCAATTTAGGGCCGGTAGTTAAACATTTTGCATGTTGTTTGCATTTGATGAACCTACAGCAGCTGCTTCAGTGTCCCCTCAATCTACCTTCAATGAAGTTTAGGTTGAGACTTTGCTTTTGCTCCATAATATTTATCTCCAGTTAGCAAGCTATTATCATCAGTATTCAACCAATTAATCTTTGTTTTATTGCTCTGTCACTGAGTGTCATGCTACCATGTAGGATCCAGAGCAAGGAGAGGATGGTGATTTCTTCCAAATAACATAATGGCTGATTTCCGACCTTGGTTGATCCAGAAAGCTGTCACGACTGGAACTACCAAGGCGCCGTGATTATTTAGAATCTTTGAAGGGTTCTGGTGAACTTGTGCATTTGTGTAGACTGCAGAGGGGCTAACATTTTTGTATTTGCAGAATAGCATTTGTGATAGAATTTTCAAGGATATCGCCAGTAAGCTAGATCTGCTGCCTTTCTTGTTGTATATTAGGACTCTTTGGTGCATTTGATTAGATGCCGGAGGGTTTTGCCTATGATGTCCGCACATGGATAAAATAGCATAATGTGGTCTAGGCCATGTGTTTAGCTTGAAGGCGCTGAAACTTACCTTTTGAACTCTCATTTTTATGCTCATAGTTGCTGCTTGGCCAGTTCTTTTTTTTTTTTTTTTTTTTAACCCCTCCCAAGTTAGGAGGATCTATAATGTTTCCACCCTTCCCTTCCGGCGTGACTCGAACCCAGAATCTAACGGTCGTGGGTAGAGGTGCTTTTACTAACTGGGCAAGCCTCACTTGTCTTGGCCAGTTCTTTTAGTTCTCAGTTTGTCCGTGTTATTTCTTTTTTAAATCGAACATTGCGTTTTCATTTGGAAACTTTTTTCCCTATTGATTACGGAAGTGGAAACAACGCTAGAATATGACTCTTGGTTTGCCATTTGGGATTAAGTTGTTGTAGATTGATGGAATGTTAATCATGGTTATGAATATGAAGTATGTTAAAGGTAAAAAGTAGTGGTGATTAAGTGATAAAAGTATATGTAAAAAATGTATATAGTTTGAACCAAACGAACCAAACCTCGTCCGAAACTCCTCCGAGTCACTCCGAACCCAGTCCGAATATGCAAACAAGTTTCTAAACATAATACCGACCTATTCGACACCTCAAATCACACATAACATCGAAAAGATGAATCGTACCTCAAATCAAACTTAAATGAACTTTCAACTTCCAAAGCTTGCGTCAAAACATATCAAATTAATTCGGAATGAACTCAAATTTTGCAGACAAGTTCCAAATGACATAATGAAGCTATTGCATCTCAACTACTATCAACAAAATATAAAGATAAATATTTTTGATTGGTAAAACTTTGATATAAAACGGGAACACAAGAACTTCGCAGGGGTTCACCCAGTAGAAAGGCTAAACTTCTTCAAGGTCGATACAGGTTATGACAGAAGTCAATGTATTCCAGAATAATGCATCTACATTTCCTTTTCTCCTATGTCGACAACAAGTACCTGGGAACTCTGTACATATGGTTGTACAACATAATAAATACATATATGTACACACACACACTACGTTTAGACTTATGATAGAAATTGGTTTAATCTCAGCGCGTCTTGTCTCTGTCTATAACTCTTCAATAAAGGTAGTCAAGTAAGCACACCATCTCAAAACATGAATTCAAGAAACAGATTGCTGCACAACTTTTGCCTCCGATTGTAGGGAGCCTCTATTATGCGGCGTGGAGAGCACTTCATCCTCAGAACCACTAGGCATGAGGGGCTTAATACCCCCAGGATTCAATGGGAACAGAATATTGTAGTAACCTTCCATTATTTGCCCCATATTGCAAGTTTCTGCAACCTTTGGTATCTGTTCAACAGTTAAAACACATTGTTATCCTACAAGCTTACTCTGCTGCAAAATTGCCACTTCTTAATCATATGGCTTGTGGTCCTTAGTTCCAGTGATTAAGTACTTTCTTTTTGATAAATAGTTCAAATAACCAAGTACTATAAATAATTAACAGGCTATAGATTATATATATGTCTTTGATAACGATGGTGTACGAAGCAATATCTCGAATATTCCACCTGTTACCTACTACTTCCCACCACATATGTACTAAGTAACACTATCCACCAAGCTTAGGTAGATGGGATAAATCAGCTTTTGTGTTTTGTCTCAACGAGAATTTGAACCTAGTTCTACCATGATTTTTACCAACGAATGCTAGGCCACACCCCTAGCTGCCAGACTAACTGACGATTTACCACAACAATATCCCGAACCGTTAATTAACATAAAGTTTAAATTAATTATATTAGAAGGGGAACCTTGGAGCAAGAGTAAAGTTGTCTCTCCGTGTGACTTATAGGTCACAAGTTCGAGCCGAGGAACTAGCCACTAATGCTTACATTAGGTTAGGTTGTCTTGGGATGCAGCTCTTCCCGGATGCACAAGGCTGTCCTCGATCGAGACACTATGTTCAAAGGGCTCTTTTTTCTATTGAACATATGCGAGAAAGAGATTTTAGTACCTGATAAATGTCTCTGAGATATCCATGGAGGTTAGGAAATTCAATGAGCTTCTTTTTGGTGCACTTGAAGAGGACATTGTAGACCACATCAAACCGAATCAAAGTAGTGAACAAGCATACATCTGCAAGTGTCAAAATATCCCCACATAAATACCTTGACCCCCCCAAGTGGTCCTCCAACATCTCCAATGTTCTAAACAACCCTTCTGCTGCCTTATCATATGCTTCTTGACTTTGTGCAAATCCACACCTACAAATATTCAAGAAAGGCACACAACTTACTTCTACTACCAAACAGAATATAGTCTACACTCAGCACTCAAGAAAGGCACACTAACTTACTTCTACTATACAACCAAACAGAATATAGTCTACACTCAGCACGAGTTCCATTCACTCAATCTAGGCGGGCAACTTAGTGGGCGTTTGGACATAAGAATTATAAAATTTCAAAAAAAAGTGAAAAAAAAATTCAAGTGAAAATGGTATTTGAAAATCAGAGTTGTGTTTGGACATGAATATAATTTTGGGTTGTTTTTGAAGTTTTGTAAGTGATCTGAATGAAAATTTTGAAAAATACCTTTTTGGAGTTTTTGATATTTTTGAAAAATTCCAAAATTCATCTTCAAGTGAAAATTAGAAATTTTATGGCCAAACACTAATTTCGAAAAAAAACAAATTTTTTTTGAAGAAAATAAAAAAATTCTTATGTCCAAACAGGCTCTTAATAAAGTCGTTGAAGTGCATGCAAACTGACTAGAAATAATTACTCTTTGTTTCAATTTATGTGACATTCTTACATGTTTGACATCCCAAAATGTGATACTTTACCATTTTTTATATGAATTTTATAATTTCCAAGATCAAAATTCAAACTTTGATATTATATTCTTGTCTAATCAACTTTTAGCTATTACTACTTCTATATGTTCTTCTATTATAACTAACATAATATATAAGTAAAATCGAAATCTTAAAATCCATGCTCATCCCCACCTGTAGCGAAGTCAAAATTTTCTCTAAGCGGAGTTAAAATATAAATAAGTAAGCATATGAAAAAATTAAGAGGAGTCAACAGATATTTCCCGAAGGGGTGTCATTTGACTCCCCTTGCCAATGAGTGGCTCCGCCACTGCTCAGTTTCTTTAAAAAATAAAAAGAATTCAAGCATACTCTTTTCTACAAAATGACACACACATAACATAATGTCAGATTTACCTGTACACACCATTGTTAACATTGGGATAGATAATCTCATTCCATTTTCGAATCTCATCCTTCAATGCAGCTGGTGAGAGGTCTAATTCAGGATTTCCTGCAATTCCATTCAAACCCGAATTGAAAAATTCAATAATATCATAACTTTCATTACAAAAAACCTCCTTCTTTTCCACGTCCCACAACATTGGTACAGTGGATCGACCATTATAACCTCCACGTGTCAGCTTATACACCTCTCTCAAAGTTTTACACCCATTGGCTTTATCCAAACCCGGAACAAGCTTATCCTTATTCGGGTCAGTATAAACCCGGAATTCCCATGACCCGTCAATACCCGGAGAAGCAATGGAGACCGGAATAGAATCTTCTAGACCCTTAAGAGCTCGGACAATTAGAGTTCTGTGGGCCCAAGGACAAGGCAGACCCACGTAAAGGTGGAGATTTTTGGAGAATTTGGGGTTAGAATTTATACGAAATTGAGAAGTGGGTCGGGTGTAGGATCCGGTTGGGTCCGAGGGAGCGAGTTGGGACATCATGAGTTGCCACGTGGTAGACCATGTGGAACGGACGGTGGAGATGAGGAGCTGGGGTGGTAGGGATTGACCCCATAGAAGCTTAGTAATGGTGGTTATGAGGTTGGTGTTTGGATTTTGGTTAAGTGACATTCTTGGAGTTGAGTTGCATAGCTTAGGATGAAGAACTTTAGTGTGTGTGTGCGTGTTTTTTGATGTAAGAAAAGGGGTGGAGATGAAGGAGGTGACATGGGTAGAGTACATGTTTTTTCTGGCGTTATTACCAGACAGAAGTTAAAAGGAAAATTTTGGAGGAGATGAAGAGGGAGTAAAAAGGATTGTTGAAAACTTGAAAAGGTACTTTTTTTCTATTTCTAATAGTTCAGTGGCATTTTTAAAAAATGATGTAAATACACCTCGTATATATTTTATAATCTATCATTTTTGCAATTATAGTTTGTATAATAAATAAATTAGAGTTTTATGAAGTTGAAGATATTAGATTTGTTTGGATTGTTGTGATTGTGTTAAGGATTTGAGACTGTTACAAGATAATGCAGTACATGGTAGGCCACGGAAGAAAATAATTGCCACATAACTTATTGAGCATTCGGATGCAGTATTAAATTTTATTTGTTTCAAATTATGTGAATCGATTTGGCTGGAAACGAAATTTAATAAAATTAATAATTTTGAAACTTGTGATCTTAAATATGTTATAGGATTTTTGTTGCTATATGAGCTCATTGAGAGTGAATTTAAAAGTTTAAATTAAATTATTTCAAATTTAGAAAGATGTCTTTCTTTTTTATAACATACTAGAAGAAAATAATTTCATGTAAACTAAAAACGGAGGAAATACTTAATTAAAAGTTATGTGGTAATTTATAGTATTTTTTATGTGGAATAGAATGTGTAATAAGAATTTTGGTATTAGTAATTGTATACGATCGAAATCGAGCTCGACTACAATTTGGTGGATTTGGCTTGGAACGTGGAGACCATGGACTAGAGATTGACCTCAAGTCTCACCAAGCTAGAACGTGAGGTCGGAAGATCTGCCCTCGAGGAACGCTGAGTCTGGTCTCGACCTTAGCCTCGAGCAAGCTCGAAAATAACAAACGGAAGACCGAAAAATCTGCAACCGGGCGGATATTATGGAGGGAATCTCGGCGCATATCGGCAAGAAGATCAATTAGCAAATCAAGAGATTTTTACCTTTATTAGAAATGTTCCTAGAGTAGACCTCATCTACTATATAAAGAGGGGTCTAATAATTCGTTGCACACATTATAACACGCATCCCAAAGCAATATACTGTTATTTCTAGTTCTTATTATCTCATCATTCTGTCCGGCTTCGATTAAAGCATTTTTGACTTGAGGGTGACTAACCTTCAAGGCCAAGATTGTTCCACATTTGTGGTTTGCATTTACTTTTTCATCATTAACTTCAAAATTAATCTGATTTCTCATTTTGTATCAAGTTAGATCACTTATCCTTAAAGCCATATATAAATTCAATCGTTATCCGATTTTGAGGGTAAACAGTTTAGCGCTCACCGTAGGGCCAAGGATAATAGTGGTTATTTGATACAAATCTCTACAACACACACTACTTTACACTTGTTCTTTGAAGTGTCTTTGGTTTTAGGCTAAAATACAAAATGTCGAACTCTTAATCAGCACTCATGCATATTGACAAGAGTCCGGGCATCAAGGTGAAAATAACAACATAGCGCCCGAAAACGAGGTATCACCTGCTGATCCCATTGGAATTCCGATCGCAGACCCGATTAATGCTAACTCACATGTGGCTATCTACGCAAACTTGTCTAACGACCCCGAAATTAGCGTTTGTGGTGGAGCCCAATCGGCAAAAAACACTCAAAACGTTAAAGGAGACGAGATCAGTCTACGGGTGATCTTCAAAACGCTGTAGGCTCAACAGGCGGCGATAGCTCAATTTCAGAACCAAAGCCGCACACCGAGCAAGGTTGAGCCCGATCCACCCCGATAAGTCAATCACAGGGATGAACCGGTCGTCGAAAGTTCGAACGAACATGAATTGGGGACTAACCCCGAGATCATAAGATGCTCAAGGAGCTGACAAAACGGATAGAATCAAGGGAGAAGAAAATCGAGGCTAAAGACAAAAAGGTGAAAACCTATAATTCCAGGGTAGACCAAATCCCAGGAGCACCTCCGACATTGAAGGGCTTGGATTCCAGGAAGTTCATGCAAAAACCTTTTCCTCCGAGCGCGGCTTTGAAGCCGATCCCCAAGAAGTTTCGTATGCACGAAATACCTAAGTATAACGGAACGACCGACCTAAACGAGCATGTAGCCTCTTATATATGTGCTATCGAAGGGAACGACTTGGAGGACGATAAGATCGAGTCTATTATGTTGAAAAAATTTGGGGAGACCTTGTCAAAGGGAGCTATGATATAGTATCACAACTTACCTCCTAATTCTATTGACTCATTTGATATGCTTGCAGACTCTTTCATAAAAGCACATGCTTGTGCCATCAAGGGTGAGACTAGGAAATCAGACTTTTTTAAAGTCAAACAAAAGAATAACGAGATGTTCAGAGAGTTCATATCCCCGTTTCAAATGGAACGAATGGATCTGCCGCATGTCGCTGATGATTAGGTTGTTCAAGCTTTCACTTAGGAACTCAATATTCAAAGCTCGGTGGCTCCGCAGCAGCTGAAGCAGAACCTAATAGAATACCCGGTCGTTATATTGGCCGACGTGCATAACCGGTATCAATCGAAAATCAGAGTCGAAAATGATCAACTCGGGGCCCCTTTGTGGTCTGTCTATCCTGTCAGAACCCTCGACAAAGTCAAAGAGACATCGTGAACCGAGGCCACACAGGGATCGGTATCAGCCATATAATAGAGATCGAAGAAGTAGCGGGTTCGGGCGGAACTCCATGAGGAACGAAAGGAGAAATGACCGAGGTCAAGGCAACCGGGGACTCATGACCAAAAATGGCTTCGACAGGTCCGTCGGGCCTAAAGAAGCACCGAGGCTATCGGAATACAACTTTAATGTTGATGCTGCCGCCATTATATCATTTATCAGGTGCATCAAAGATATCAAATGGCCTCGACCTCTACAGTCCGATCCAACACAAAGGGATCCTAACCAGATATGCAAATATTATGGCACTCACAGTCATAGAATGGAAAATTGTCGACAGCTAGAAGAGGGAAGCAACCCGTCTATTCAACAATGGGCACCTTCGAGAATTCTTCAGCAACCGAGCAAGGACTAATTTCAGGAATAGGGATTCTAACAAAAAGGCAGAACAAGAAGAACCTCAACACGTCATTAACATGATCATCGGTGGTGTTGATATCCCACAAGGGCCGACGTTGAAACGCACCAAAGTATCCATCACTTGGGAGAAACGAACTCGAGACTACATACTGGAAAGAACTTTATCTTTCAACAAGCAGGATGCGGAAGGGATCGTGCAACTCCACAATGATGCATTGGTAATATCTGTACTCGTAAATAAAATTCGGGTTAAACGTGTGTTAATTGATCCAGGTAGCTCAGCAACATCATTCGATCAAGGGTCATGGAGCAGCTCGGTCTACAAGACCAAATCGTACCTGCAGTTCGAGTTCTAAACGGATTCAACATGATATGTGAGACCACTAAAGGCGAAATAACGTTACCAGCAAACACCGCCGAGCCCATCTAGAAGACTAAATTTTATGTGATCAAAGGAGACATGAGGTACAACGTTTTATTCCGGAGGCCATGGATCCACAACATGAGGGCGGTGCCCTCGACACTGCACTAGGCACTAAAATTCCCAACACCTGGCGGAGTCATAATAGTCTACGGTGAACAATCGGTTGGAAAGGAAATATTTGCGATCGAGGAGGTGATACCGGCGTCTGCAATCTCAACACCGAAGGATCCGAACCAGATGGTAAAAAATGGGGTCAAATAGCAATCATCGATACCATCCTCAGGAGATTCGGACAAACAAAAGGAAGTCGAGGATGATGATTATGGGGTTCCTAGATCTTTTATAAGCCCGATGATTCCGACGCCACTAAATCGATGGTCGAGGAGCTGGAACAAGTCATATTGCGAGAATGCTTGCCCAATAGAAAGTTATACCTGGGCACGGGGTTAAGCTCCAAGCTTAGGGAAAAACTCATTCAATTTTTTATAACTAACGAATATTGTTTCGCTTGGTCCCACCTTGACATGACAGGGATCCCGCTGGAGATAACCACTCACAAGCTAAGCTTGGACCCGAAGTTTCACCCGGTCAAACAGAAGAGGAGACCTAGTCCGAGATCAAGCGTGCTTTCATCAAGGACGAGGTATCTAAACTTCTTAAAATGGGGTCTATTCGGGAGGTTAAATACCCGGATTGGTTAGCAAACACAGTGGTACTCCCTAAAAAAGGGAATAAACTAATAGTGTGTATAGACTACAAAAATTTGAATAAGGCATGTCCCAAAGACTCCTTTCCTTTGCCAACATCGACCGTATGATCGATATTACGGCCGGACACGAGATCCTCAGTTTTCTTGACGACTATTCCAGGGACAACCAAATATGGATGGACCCGGGTGACCAGGAAAAAACTTCTTTCATCACTAAATATGGCACATACTGTAATAATGTAATGCCATTTTAAAAAATGCCGGTACAACATACCAACGCCTAGTAAATTGGATGTTCGAGGAAAAAATAGGAAAATCAATGAAAGTTTACATTTACGACATGTTAGTTAAGTCCCTGCGAGCAGAGGACCATTTAAAACATTTGCAGGAAACCTTTAGCATACTGAAGCTATACAATATGAAGCTGAACCTGGAAAAATGTGCGTTTGGAGTTGGGTCGGGTAAGTTCCTGGGTTTCATGGTATCTCGGGGAATCGAGATCAATCCCGATAAGAGCAAAGCCACCGAAGATATCACGGTCGTGGACAACGTGAAGGCTGTGCAAAGATTAATCGGGCGCATAGCCGCCCTGGGGCAATTTTTTTCGAGGTCATCCGACAAGAGCCACTGATTCTTTACACTGTTGAAGAAGAAGAGTAACTTCTCGTGGACCTCGGAATGCCAACAAGCTTTGAAGGAACTCAAAAGGTACTTATCGAGCCCGTCGCTGCTTCACACACCAAAGACAGATGAACAATTGTTCTTGTACTTGGCGGTCTCGGAGATAGCGGTAAGTGGAGTCCTAGTTCGGGAATAGCAAGATATGCAATTTCCAATTTACTATGTTAGTAGGAACTTAGCTGAGGCCGAAACTAGGTACCTTCACCTAGAAAAATTGGCGCTAACTTTGCTAAGCGCCTCTAGGAAGCTAAAACCATACTTCCAATGTCACTCCATATGTGTCGTAACTACTTACCCGTTGAGGAATGTTATACATAAGCCGAACTCTCAGGCCGGGTTGGCCAAATGGGCCGTAGAAATAAGTTGGTACGATATTGAGTACCGACCTGGGACCGCTATTAAGTCTCAAATTTTGGCAGACTTTGTGGCCGATTTTACGCCGGCCTAAATACCTAAGGTCAAAAGAGAGTTATTGGTCAACTCAGGAACTTCCTCGGGAATCTGGACCCTTTTTGCAGACGGCGCCTCAATAGGTAATATAATTAGACAATCTATTAAGACTGTGAAATTGACCAATAACGATGCCGAATATTAGGCCATGATTGCAGGCCTTAAACTAGCCAAAAGCTTGGGGACAAAGGTGATCGAAGCCAAGTGCGACTCCCTCCTCATGGTAAACCAAGTTAATGAAATATTCAAGGTTAAAGAAGAACAAATGCAAAGATACTTGGACGAGTTACATGTGACATTACATCGGTTCAAAGAATGGACTCTGCAACATATACCTCGGGATCAAAACAGCGAGGCCGATGCCCTCCTAACTTGGGCTCGTCGGTCGAAGACGACGAGTTCAACTCGGGAAAAGTCGTACAGCTTGTGAGATCAGTGGTGGAAGAAGGCCACGCCGAGATCAACTCAACGAGCCTAACTTGGGAGTGGAGGAATAAGTACATGGAATAAGTACCCTGTGTACAAAGGCAGCCCGATTTAGCCTGTCCGAATACAAAACCTTGTTCAGAAGAAAATTCGATAGTCCACTTGCAATATGTCTCGACCCGGGGGATACTGAGTACGTTTTGAGGGAAATCCACGAAGGTACCTGTGGAAATCACTCGGGCACCGAATCGTTGGTCCGAAAAATAGTTAGAGCCGGTTATTACTGGATAGACATGGAAAAAGATGCAAAGGAGTTCATTCAAAAATGTGATGAATGCCAAATACACGCTCCGATGATTCACCAACCGAGGAAGCTGCTGAATTCGGTTTTGTCGCCATGGCCGTTCATGAAGTGGGGAATGGACATCGTTGGCCCCTTTCCATAGGCACCTTGTAAGGCTCAATTTATATTATTTATGACTGACTATTTTTCTAAATGGGTGGAACCCCAGGCATACGAGAAGGTCAAGGAGAAGTAAGTCATCGATTTCATTTGGGACCACATCATATGCCGATTTGGAATGCCGCCGAGATTGTATGCGATAATGGGAAACAATTCATCGGAAGCAAAGTAACCAAATTCCTTGAAGACCACAAGATCAAAAGGATTCTATCAACACCTTACCACCCTAGTGGGAATGGACAAGCTAAATCTACCGAAAAAACCAAACTCCAAAACCTCAAGAAGAGGTTAACCGATTCCAAAGGAAGGTGGAAGGAAGTACTACCCGAAGTCCTATGGGCATACCATACGACCTCAAAGTCCAGTACCGGGGCTACCCCATTTTCTTTGGTTTATGGCGCTGAAGCTTTGATAACGGTCGAGGTCGGAAAACCAAGTATCAAATTTATGCAACAAAGGAATCAAACGACGAGGCTATGAGTACGAGCCTGGAGCAATTATATGAAAGGCGCGAAGCCGCCCTTGTCCGGTTGGCTGCCCAAAAATAGTAGATCGAAAGGTATTACAATTGAAGGGCCAACCTTCGACACTTCAATACCGGGGACTTGGTACTAAGAAAGGTCATACTGAGCATCCGGAACCCAAACTAAGGGAAATTGGGACCTAATTGGGAAGGACTATACCAAATTATCGAGATCATCGGAAAAGGATCCTACAAACTGGGAACAATGAGAGGCGAGCAACTACCGAACAACTGGAATATAACTCACTTGAAGCGATATTACTGCTAAGGTACGGTCTCGTTCTTTCTTTTATTTACATTTTAAACTAACGCTTGCAGGTAGCCAACAAGGGACAATACATGAAAGCACGCGTTGCACTCTTTTTCTCTTGAACCGGTTTTGTCCCAAATGGGTTTTATGGTAAGGTTTTTAACGAGGCAACAAATAAATCATGCTAACTTATAAACGAAGGCCGGTAATGGACCGGTGACAATGATCACAACAACATTCGAAGCCTCTCTTCGACCAACCCCGAACACTGGGATGCGTTACCCTCTGATATCGACTTTAGCATGGAAAGAGACTTCAAGATTAAAGGGTCTCGATCGATAGGATTCAATGTAAGGGCCAAAAGGTCAATATGATTCAATGTGTACAAAACATGTACACATGTATTACTATTATGCATAAGAATAAAGAGAAGCTTCTTCCTTGCAAACATCTCGTCCTTTAAAAAATTTTCTTTGCATTTCTTAAGGAATTCCCTACTTCTGATCCCCTAAAGGTTTCGAGCCCAAGGGCCGCCTTAGCCTGAGTTCGAACAATCACTCGGGGACTATCGTCCGAAAAACAAACTCGGACGGTCCAAGCTATTAGACCTCGAGAGCATAAGACCTATGAGGCAACCCCGAATTTCGAAGGCCACGGCCGCCCCCACTCGGGAACTGTTATCTTAGGCAAACTCGGATAACTTAAAGAAAGTCCATTGGGTGACGCCCGAACTAAAAAGGCTACGGCCATATTAACACGGCTCGGAGACATCCGAGACCCGTAACAAAAACAAGGCCTTCAGAAAAAATTTCATAACCAGTTCTAAAGCCTACCCTCAGCATACTATAATCTAAATTACTTACTTTGGGAGAAAGTTTTCAGTAACATCAAACTCCCAGTATGCCTTAAAACATAATATTATAAAGGCAAGATTTATTTGAACCTTCGAACATAACCTGATTATTTCATGCTAAGGCATTTCGATCTTTGTGAATACAAATAATAAAGCAAAGGGAAAAATTCAAAAGTTGTGCAAGGGAAATAAAGCCTTATATATTCATATCCAAAATTCTTTTTACAAGGGCCAAATAGCCTCGATACAAAATTCTACAACGGCCAAATGGCCTCAAAAAGCAAAAGACAAAAACGTCTAAAAGGATCCTAACTGGCCTAATCTTCGCCATGGGTGGTCGCATAATCGCCTTCGGGGTCTCCGCCACCTTCGCACTCACCCGAATCTTCAGACCCTCGGAATCTTCCTCATCAGGATAAGCCGGCTTCCTGGCCTTGGCTTCGAATACCTTGGAATTCTCGATTGCCACTTCATGTGCTCCACCAAATTTCTCACTTGGTCTTGAGCCGCCTCGGTGTCGGCCTTGTGCTGGGCCACCCTCTCATTGGCGTCGGCCTTGACCCCGACAACCTCGACTTGTCCGCCTCAAGTTCCTTGGCCAGATTTTCTTGACCGGAGACCACCGAGCTCAGCTGAGTCTGGAGCTCCTCGATCTTTTGGCCTGTACTAAGGCCTTTTCCTTCGCAGCCCGGAGCTGGACCTCAGTCGAAGCCAATTGTGCCCGGGCTCCTTTTCTGAGGCTAGGCGGTCCATGTTTCTTTTTCACTCTTCGGGCTCAGCTTTCACCGTATCCACCTCCGCCTAGAGCTGCTCGATCTGGTCAAGTTTCATTTGAACCTGCAGGTTCAGATTGTTAGCCACAGTGTCTGACTCATCGTTACTAACTTCAAATACTCTTCTTACCTGCTCGACCAGGCCGGCGTGCTCCTTCCGAGCCGCTTCTAGCTCAGCCTGGAGTTTCTACTAAGAAACTTGTAAGTATCCCTCTTCTCAGTAAGCTCCCAAGTCTCGACCTCGTAATGGTTTAACTCTTCCAGATATCGGAGAAAAGTTTCATGAAGAAACACTGAGGCCTGCAAACATAAAGAGAAATGTTACGATTGTTTGCAACTTAATCTAAGTACATAATAGAGAGGCATTTGAAGTTACCTGATTTAACGCCTATTGAGATTTGTTGAACGGGCAGGGCGTTTCCACTTCGTCCATCTTGGCCTGATCCTCTTCAGTCACCAGACACCAAAGATAGTTGGCAATCCCCACGGAGGCGGAAAGAACCTGGGCATCCTCCGGGATAGACATAATGATTGACCGCTTCTGATCAGGATCTGCGCACGGAGCTGGAAACCGGTCTACTAATCTCGAACTTGAAGAAGGCCCCCTAGCTCCCGAAGACAGTATCTTCGTTGGTACCAATAAGTCACCCAACCCGGTGACGTCCTCCGAGGCGGTAGAATCTAAGCCATCGAAGAAGTTACTGAAAGAACCTGTTGCCCCTTGAGGCCCCTCATTTAGGCGTCCTTTCAGCATCTGGGCCTCGTTGATCATGGAGTTAGTGAATGAAGGTGACCCGAAGAGATCTATCACCCCAAGTGCGTCCTTGGGGACATTTTCCTCTGCCCGAGAAGTACCGGTCGTGGTTTCTTTGTCGACCTCCTCAACTAGGGGCAAAATGGCCTCGTCCCTCCCCAGTTAGGAGGCCTCGGTCACTGCCTCTTTGATTGAGTAAGTCCGATTGGATCCCCCGAGTGCTGGTACCTTCCTTGGATTTGCGCAACGGCCTCCTTTTTTTGGTTTTTTTCTTCTCCAAGTTCAGAGAACTTCTGAACTTGGAGCCCGTTTTCTTTTATTTTCTTTATCCTGCCTCGGAGCAGATGGTTCGGGGAGGATGTCTTCATCATCGGACGGAGGACTCATTACAACATCTTTGGGAAGACCTGCAAAGGAATAAAAAATTAAGAACGAGCGCAGTAGGAAAACTAAGTGTTATCCACTTGGGAGAGGAACCTCACCGTGGGAACGGGCCTCCTACCGGCCCTTCAAAAGTTTGCGCCACACGCGCTCGAAATATGGATTCTGCGACACAATGCCCTCGACCCACTCCTTGAGTCAAGGAACAACATTCGACATCCGAGTAACAGCTGCACCACAACAGAACATCACTAAGAAGGGAGGAAAGGAAAAAACGATAAACAAAATCTTAAAGGCAAGGTTATACTTACATTTCATGTTCCATTTCTTAGGAAATGGCATATCCTCGGCGAGGATTAAATTTGAGGTTTTCACTTGAACGAACCGACCCAACCAGCCTCGGTCCGGATCCTTGTCGATGCTCGGGCGTTACTAGCCCGACGGGCGAGTTTTATTAATCCCCCTCGATAGAGTCAGGGATTGTACAGATGCATGAGATGATCGATGGTGAAGGGATTCCCCTCAATTTTGTTTACGAAGATGCAGATGAATTTGACCGAGGGTCACCTAGTACCTCTTACAGAAGGCGATGATGGCGGATCCAAGGGGCCCAATGTGAAGGAATAAGTGTAAACAGTTAAAACACCTTCCACGTGGGTAGTAATCGCTTCCTCGAGCATAGGCACCACCACATGCTTACCAACCCAGTTGTAATCCTCCTTGACCTTGGAGAGGAAGCTATTGGTGACCGATCAAATATATCTCGAGACCGGCTCACACCGACCCGGTACCGAGAAAGTTTTCTCAACCTTAAAATCAGCATCGGTCGAGCACCCCACAGGATCGAACATCTTCAAGGGGGGCTCTGGTGCCGTTTCGTCGCAGCAGATGAAACATTTTCCTCTTCGGCCAGTCGCGAGGCACAGAGAGTTTCTTTTTGGGGAACGGACTTTGAGATCTTCGCCATTTCTTTAGAAAATTAAGGAAAAAGAGAAAGTTAAAAGAATTTGCTTGATAATTTGGGATAAAGAACATAAGTTCTTATAAAGGGATTTCAGAATAATCAGAAAATTGATGTTTGGGAATATTAAGATTTCTAAGGTACGAAGGCAGAAGGTTTGAAAGTAAAGTTTGAATGAGCTAATGAGGGATGATTTATAGTTTCTCAGCGACTGTTCATATCTGGGAATGGCCGACCGGCGACAGACAGACATTTAGTGCCATTAAAACTTGACTGACGAGACGTTTTGACTGTTTTGTCCTTTTTGTCACAAAATATCGAGGTCTACTTCGGAAGTTCATGTCGTTTCTCGTCGTCTACTCTCCGAAAAACGAGGGGACTATCGGTATGCGGTCGAAATCGAGCTTGACTACAACTTGGTGGATTTGGCTTGGAACGTGGCGACCACGGACTGGAGATTGACCTCGAGTCTCACCAAGCTAGAACCTGAGGTAGGAAGACCTTCCCTCGAGAAACATTGAGTCCGGTCTCGACCTTAGTCTCGAGCTAGCTCGGAAATAACAAACGAAAGGTCGAAATATCCGCGACCGGGCAGATATTACGGCGGGAATCTCGGCGCATATCGGCAAGAAGCCAGCAATTAGCAAATCAAGAGATTTTTTACCTTTAATTAGAAATGTACCTAGAGTAGGACTCCTCTACTATATAAAGGGGGTCTGATAATTCATTGCACACATTGTAACAAGCATCCCAAAATAATATACTGTTATTTCTAGTTCGTATTATCTCATCATTCTGTTCCGGCATCGATTAAAGTATTTTTGACTCGAGGGTGACCAATCTTCAAGACCAAGATTGTTCAACTTGTGTGATTTGCATTTACTTTTTCATTATTAACTTCAATATTATCTGATTTCTCATTTTGTATCAAGTTAGATCCCTTACAACCACGTGTAAATGCAATTGTTATTCGATTTTAAGTGTAAACAATAATGGGAATATTAAACTATTATGAGATAAAAATATCACTTTAAAGTAAGTAATCATGTATGACAATCCTATCGTTATTAATCATCAAATAGCAATTCTTTCCACTATTAAGTCTCACCTAAATAATTCATGCATTATAATTCTCATATAACTAGTGTGCGAATCAAACAAAGCCCTGTAGTTTTTTTGTGTTTTTTCTTTATGAAAAGCAACTCCTCAATAAAACTAAGAACACACATACACAAAAAAAGGGTCAAAGAGGAAAGGAATTTTTTTACGTAAATAATCAGCTGGATTCGTGTTTTATTTGTCCTAGAAGGTATATAAAAGTTATACACGAATTATATACGATTATATATATATATATATATATATATATATATATATAATCATAGTGAACGTTTATTTAGGTTGATTAATATCCTGTTTGGCCAAGTTTCTCAAGAGGCCAAAAGTATTTTTTTTCTCAAAAACACTTTTTTAACCTAACTTGAGGTGTTTGGCCAAGTTTTTTTGGGGAAAAAATTGCTTTTGGGAAGAAGCAAAAGCAGTTTCTGAGAAGTAGAAAAAACTAGCTTCTTCCCAAAAGTAGATGCAGAAGCAGTTTTGACTTTTTTTCTTAGCAAATATACCCTTAACAAAATATAGTATACACCAAAATAACCATTAAACCTAATACTTAGGATATTAATGTATAAATATTTTCTTATTATTTTTAGGATAACTTTCTAATATATGATGACTTTAGGGGTGAATGCTTTTATATTTATTGAATGATTTTTAATATATTAACTTATATTAAAAGAATTAAGTACTTTTAAATTTTATTTTCATATTTTACTTAAATAAAATAAAAAGATTTAATTATTGCATGTAATAACAAAATTTTGAGATTATTTATTTACCTATAATATTAACTATTAAGTAAATCTATTCATGTCCTTATTTTGATACTTAAAAGCACTTTCTGAAAAGCTTGGCCAAACACAAATTATTGCTCAAAAGTGCTTTTCAGAGTGATTAGCCAAACACAAATTGCTTCTCTCAAAAAGTACTTTTTTTAAAAATACTTTTGACAAAAATACTTCTCAAAATAAGCTAATTTCTTCAGCTTGGCCAAATAAGCTATAATCTATATCATACTATATTATAAGTGAAAAGACCAAAAGTGAAAGTTGAATTACTATATTACCCAATTAAAACTAAGTAACAATTTTACCCTTTTCTTAAACAATATTTTTATAAAAATTTTTATATTAAAAAGTAAATTTACTGTACAATAAATGATAAAATTTGTTCCACCCTACCAAAACACTCATGGAACGTTGATACACGAAAAAAAACCAGCAATAAGTTAAGAATTTGAGGAGCTATAATTAATAATATAATATGAACTAAATTCTCTTCAATGCAAATTGTATCTGAATATTCTTCCTTTGTACTAAAACGTACTCTTCATATAATAGGTGTAGGTGCGAGTCGGTAGCTGTGAAATTAGCTCTGGCTTGATGACTGATTTATTTTTAGCTTTTTTCTGGGGCATAGAAGGAGTTGATTCTGGTCGAGGTAAATGGATTTAGATATTCAGTTCAAAGGAAAAGGCAAGGAACTTTCAACAGGCATGGTACGGAAGTATACGGAAGAAAAGAGATGGCCGGAGGAGTACAAATTCGAAAGAATAAAAGAAAGACGACCTCACCTTCTTTGGTGCCGGTGAGAACTATTTGAGTATCCCCGTTGACACTAGGATCGGGACCTGTCTTATTGACCAACTTTGGTCGAGCAACTGGTATACGTCTTTCTAACTTGAATCTTTATTTTTTGGCTCAGCTTGAAATTCTTATTTCTGATAGAGAATGTTATTCAATTATTTTGAATTTGAGATACGGTCACTTAAATATCATATATTCTCATTCAAATGAGCTGTAACTTTTAATATGTATAATTTCTAATAGTATATCAACAATATTCTTTGAGCAATACGTATGTAATTTAAATTTATTACATTTTATCCAATTTTTATAAAAATAATTTGGAATACACATACAACACACGTGTTCAGAAACTAATTATCATAAAGCACAAATATTAGGAAGTATGTTAAGAGAGAAAAATATCCTCGAATTATCGATCGACCTTTTTGTCCTTTATAGTTGATATCTCTATGTAGCAACTTATAACGGGTATATATATAATTTTGGTTAGGACTAAGTAACTTTATTTCGTTGGGACTCAATCCATTCTAAAATATAAAATTTTCCTTCGAAAAAACAACTCCATAATGGGATAAAATTATAATATTTAGACTTATGATAATTACTTATATCAGAAAATTTGGCAAAATAGAATTCTATGAGCACTAAAAAGACTTGTCATATTGTATATACGAGTACTGTCCTAATTTTGCCATTTATTTTAATCAGTTTGTACATGAGTTTACGTGTAGAATTATAAAAGTTTTAAAACTTTATTCTTGTCCCAGATTATATATTTCTTATTTGTTAAAATCATAAATTCAGCTAAAAAGTTGTAAAAACTAAACTTAATAGACGAATGCTGTAAAATTAAAGTTACTCCTTCATACTCATTATAAAAACAATTTGAATTCTACTATACTATTGTTATTTGAACTCTAAGAAATCAATCCGTTCAAACTAAAATAAAAGTGTTGAGTTGTCTCACGCCGGTGGGATTTGAGGTCTTTAGTCTTCTTATATGGTCTTGGGCAATCCTCATCTCATAAGCTAGGTTTTGGGGTTGAGTTAGGCCCAAGGTCCATTTATCATGGTATCTCCTTATATGATCTTGGACAATCCTGAATTAAGTTAGGCCTAAGGTCCATTTATCAAAAAGTGCGATAGAAGTTTTCTCCAAGCTATATCTATTACCAATTTATAATCGAACCATAATAAGCCCAAAAACTTAACTACACTTGGCTTAATTATCTATGCCCTGCCGTAAGTATTTTGCTTTATAAATTTGACATGACAATATTTTACTTCAATAAAACTTAATTAGAAAAATTGAGATTAAAAACCACATAAATGTAACTACATTTAATTTAATTTTTTGGAGTTATCGGTCATTTATTACGATTAGTCTTTTCGATCTTCTCGTTATGTAGAAATCAGAATGGTCATATGTGCTTTTAAGTATGTATTTATCCCCAAAATTCAACTTTCACCGTAAAAAATAAGGAATCTAGATATCCTTTTAGGTTTGCCTGAAAATAATTTCATGTACGCCTGTGCACTGTCATTACGATAAATAAAACACATAGCCAAATAATTTCAAATGTTAGACCATAATTGATTAAACATATTTTTACATGGACAAAGATCAGTTTTAGCCCGCGGCCGAAACTATTTTCATCCGGTAGCGACAAAAGTGTATAAAATTTATATATTTTTTTGTATAACTTATAAAATGTATATAAACACAAAAAATATACTCCACCTGCTTTAGTTTATGTGAACCAATTTGATTGGACACGGAGTTTAAGAAAAAAGAAAAGACTTTTGAACTTGTAGTGTAAAAAATAAGACACATAAATTTTCATAAAAGTAAATTGTTTCTAATAGAAAAGGATAGATTCACATAAATTGATACATAGAGAGTATTTTTTATGGCTATTATGTTGAGAGTGACTATATAATATATTTTTATTATTATTATCAAATTGACTTTTGTATGTTGCATTTTCAAGAGGAATATCAATGCTGACAACTAGAGTTATAATCATAACCAAGCATACAAAGTATCATAAGGGTACAAAACATAAAAAACACCGTCTATAAAAAAGTATTAGTTAAGATTCGACTACATTTCTTGTTTTCTACATTATAAGTACATACATCATTCACAGGTTTAGACGATGATGTCGAATCATTTTAAATTCAAATATTATGTAAGTGTAGTAACATTTGAAGATTATTATATTTTTTTCCACATCAACTGTTGCGTTCATATAGATAATATTTTAAGTGAACTTAATTCTTGGTTCCTTAATATATATAAATAATTAATTGAGAATCTATGTAAAAAGTATGAATCTCAAAAATTTTAGCGATTAAACATCAACGTGCAATTGTTATCGTGCAACGCACGTTCATTGAAACTATTTCTTTAAAAAGGGAAAAGCCAAAATGTGCTATGTTGGGCCTGACCTGACAAAGCCTTAACTTCATTCTGAAATGGGCCTAACCAGCTCAAGAGAGAGCATTGGACCAAGGCCCAGTAACTGCATATAAAATCCTAACGCCTCCAGTTCTCTCATTCTTAGGGTTTTGGAGGCTTAAAGAGAAAGGGGAGCAGCTGAGCAAGACCATCAACAATGTCGAAGAGAGGTAAGTCGCACAATCATTTCTCAATTTAAGCTATCATCTACTCTTAATTTTGTTCGATTTGATTTACGTTTCAATCCTTAACTTATTCAATCTAATTTATATATTCTATTTCTTAAATGGATCTTTGTTAAGGTCGCGGAGGTTCCGCGGGGAACAAATTCAGGATGTCACTGGGTTTGCCGGTGGCAGCTACCATTAACTGCGCCGATAACACTGGTGCAAAGAACCTTTACATCATTTCGGTGAAAGGTATCAAAGGAAGGCTTAACAGGTTGCCATCAGCTTGTGTGGGTGACATGGTCATGGCTACAGTGAAGAAGGGAAAGCCTGATCTCAGAAAGAAGGTTATGCCAGCTGTTGTTGTTCGTCAGCGCAAGCCATGGCGCCGAAAGGATGGTGTTTTCATGTACTTCGAAGGTATATATTTTATAATAGTTAATCGTTTTTGTTGTCTGTAATTTAGAAATGTAGTATATATTTTGCATCAATTATGGGGTGCAAGTGAAAAATAATCTAACTTTTTAGTCATTGGCTTGTAGATTATACATTACACCATGAACTGTTTACTTAATAAAAAGAATTTACTCCATTGAGGTACGAGCTAACACCATTCGAAACCTGATTGTTATTTTGAAAAGTTCAGATCAATTTACAGTTAATTTCATTTTCTTCTGTAATATTGTCTTTGACTTCTTCCCTTTTTTTTTAAATTGTTGGGTTTTATTATTTGAACGGATTCAAATTCGGGCTTTGGATTGTAAAATAGGGGAGAGCTTCTATATAATAGCTCTGAAATACTTACAGGTTTTCTGTGGGGTGCCCTACAAATCTAAAGCTGTAAACAACAAATGAAAAATGACATCATAGTACGGGTTTGTTGCAGTCTAAGTGGGTGTTTTTGCTTCTGAAAAGTGATTTTTGGTCCTCTCTTTTGAGCCAATTTTTGCTTTCTAGAAGCTAACCCACTTTGACTCTTTCTTTCACAAATGCGCCTCCAAATGCCATTACATCTTCGTGCTCACTTTCTCTTTTATTTACAAAAACACTAAAAATTTACTCAATAATATTAAAGCATGGACATTATGCTGTGAAGTTATTAGGAAGTATGCTAGTCTCCTGGTAGTTTCATTTTTATGTGTTTTCTTTAGGTTAGCGGAGAGTGTTCTAATCTGAGAATCGTGTTAGATAGTTTTTCAGTGTTAATAGGGTATAAAAGTGCCAAGCATGTGAGATAAGTTTATGACAAGGACAACAATAGGCTAGGTATTGGTATTTAGGCTAAATAGTTGATATTAAAAATGAGAATATCATAAGTCTAATGTTGGGTTTAAGAAAATAATCTAGAGTAAGAGTTGCTATATTTATGGGGCAAAAGAACTTATCCTTGTAAGTGAGGAAATCATTTATTCTTTGTTGGTGAAAATATATATTAGAGAATTTACAATTTATGGTAACAAGTAAAATCATTTTCCAGAGAAACATTTTCTGTACCAATTTTATGCAATTAATGCTATCTTTTTTGCTGCAAAAGTTTGGAGTAAAGCGAGGAGTGCTGTGTCTTCTGTTCTCCTAGTGTGCTAATGTCTGTTGGGTACTTGTGTTGCATGTATGCTGATGAAACTGTTGTATTTGAGCTCTTATGAGCAGTTGTTGCAAGTGTCTTACAGCAGCATATATTAAAACTTGTGATCTGATGCTTTGATTTTTCCTAATACAGATAATGCTGGTGTTATTGTGAACCCCAAAGGCGAAATGAAAGGTAACTTGATATATTTACTTGCACTGTTTTTTCTAGACCAAATTACACTGAATAAACTGTTTTTGGTAATTCATTAGCATTAGTTCAGTGCCTGAAATCTTTCTATGTAAATGTGCATGAGCCATTTGTCTTCATGGCCATAAGTACTTAGGCAATCTTTTCATACTTTGCTATTTGGGATTGTGATTAGCTGTAGGGACAAGTTGTGATATTGCTAATATCTTGTAAAACCAGATATTACGAGCTGTCTGTGTTATGCATATCATGTTTTCTGTTTTTGTCTTGTAGGATCTGCAATTACAGGGCCAATTGGGAAAGAGTGTGCTGATCTGTGGCCTAGGATTGCGAGTGCTGCTAATGCTATTGTGTAGGAGAGCCTTTCAGTAGTTTGAGATTCTCGTTTTTGATGGTTGATTTAAGCTTTTGGATATCAGACTGCTGTCTTATTAAGAGTTGCAGAGTATTAGTGTTGCTGTTGTGAGAATTTTGCATCAAGAATACAGAACTATTATCTACTTTCCTTTTCTAGGTGAATGCTTTTATCATCTCTTTATCTTGATTTTGTTACTTGGATGAAAACAAGTTTAGCGCGTGCGTTGAGATCAGCACTTCATTCCTTCCCTTGACTACTCGTGAATTAGATCACTTGAATACCTAAAATTCCATATTTAGGATGTGATTTTGAGATCTTTCAGTGTGATTACTCTATCCATCTTTTGAAATGACTAGGTTGAATTTGAGTTTTGTAGAGTGAATATGTCATGGTTCATTTCGAATACAATTAGATGAATTTGAGATATTGTAAGGGGGGG
>MCJB01035174.1:0-27018 GCA_002018475.1 Nicotiana obtusifolia | reverse complement strand
GGGGGGGGGGGGGGAGACTGCAACAGCTCTCCCTATTTTGAATTTGTGGATTTCCCTTATGATACATATTTGTTCCTGATTGTTTTTATAACAAAGCTTCATACAGATCTTCATTGTTGGTTTTAATTTGTCACATGAATCTGGTAGGTATACTCTATATCAGTATTAAAATTATTTTGTGAGTGAACGTTAATAATCTGTTTTGTTTATGTCGTTTTTTTCTTCTTGGGACTATATTTGATACCAGAGAACTGCCAAATATCATGTCATCCGACTTTCACAATTTTCTTTTGTGACACTCATTGAACTTGAGATAAAACTTTAAGCAATGTTTGTGTTTTCCTAATTTTCTGTTACTTCGATATTTCTTTTTTACTATTGCGATACTACGAATTCAATTGTCAAGTCAATTTAGTGTTTAACTCTTTGTAACTGCGTTAGATATTGCGGTTAGTACAGAACAGAAAAAGAGATCCTCACTGCCTCTCCTGCTATATGGAATGCCCTATTTTATTTCTTAAATAAGTAAACCCTGCTGATATTAACATAAAAAGTTTATTGTTTAGTAAAAGTTGTTAAATTAAATAAAGCGAAGCTATACAGTAATAGCATCTCTCTTAACTAAGAAGCGCTTGGAAGATTTCTTTCTCAATCATGAATCCGAGCTTACTACTTGAATCACGAAAGGCGCTTACGAAGGTTACCGCGGTTTAAGTAGGCTTGGTTTATTTTGTTATAAAAGAAAGTTGGTTTTAGAAGGCACATGAGACCGAGACTACACTATGTAGGTACCTGTGCAGGTGAGGCGTCGGTCGGTCCTAGAAACGGCGGCAGCGGCGCGAGGAGTTAACGGCCGGACGAGCTGCAACCTAGGGATCACCAGGCAGCGTGCTTTAACCATTCTGGCATGGATGCAAAAAGACTCAGCGAGTGAAATAGGTTTTGGTATTCCTTCTCGAGCTTCTATTTCTTCCGTTAAAGGAGATTCGAGAAAAGATGGAATAGGAAGACGTGTTTCCAGAATGAACAAGATACGGGAGATAATAATAGAATCAGTACGAGCCTGTGGCGAATACCAGGGGCCCTGCTTCAAGTGCTGATTTGAATTTCTTAGTTGAAGGAGTGAGAATAGGCCTAAGGAAATAGTCAATCCCCACCAAGACTTGTAAATGGCAGAAATTTTACAGCAATAGAACGAACCTTGGGCTTGACATGACAGCACCTCGCGGCTCCCTTTCAAGATGAACAATGCGGCTAAACGTGCAGCTGGGGCAGATGTGCCGATGGATGGAGGCGGCTGCATGCTGCATCTAAGAGTTTAGTTTCCATTGCATTTCCAATCTTTTCATTCATTGATACAAAAGGATACAAGTGAGTTATCGAGTAGCATTCGATTGGTTCTTCTATATCTGACTAAGTAGTAATCTTCTTTCTTTGAAACCCATCTCTCTATGATCGAGCCGAAAGAATGTTTTCATCCACTAATTTTATCGTAAATAAACGGTTAAAAAATGTTATGTCCAATTATTCTCATGTTTTCCTTGGCCAACAACCAAGCAACTACATATATCTAAAAAAATCTCTCTTTTTGTTTGGGGGGAGCAGAGCAGTCAAAAAATGAAAAGCAAAAGCAACTCTCATAACTTTGTTAACCGAAGGAACATTCCGCGATTATCATCTAATTTGAGTTTTGATCTTCCTTCATACAATGCTCACTTATAGCACTTTCCGGTAATAATGGCTGTATAATTGTTAAATTATATAGCGTATATTATCTAATTAAGCTACGATTCGTATTTTTTGTGCAAAAGCACCGGTTACAGTCTTCTACCTTTATAAGATAGAAGTAAGGTCTGCGTACATATTATCCTTTTCAGATTCTAATTGTGGAAATACACTGGGTGTGTTATTATTATTGTTATCCTCTTTGCAAAAGTTGATATGGCCTGACGTTCTGATTTAGTGGAAATACACCGTAATGTGTGGGTAGGCTTACATAAAAGTTCGAACTCTATATATTGCAGACTTAATGTAAAAATAAGAAAGTACGAAAAAATAGTAAACGGAGACACCGCAAAAAGATTCTAAATATGAGAAGTCCCTCTTGGATTCGAGAAGAAGGAAATGAAAAACGGGAACGAAACGAAATAAAACGTTTCTAGCTCTAGTTTCGGATGAGCTTCTCCCAATTATATCTGGTAATAGAATACGGCGGCTTGCTCTGACCAAGACTCCACTTTTTGCTCCGTCAGCGGAGCGTATGAATTTCCTGGAATGTAGATAGACCAAAAGAGGGAATGAAGGGATAGAAATAGAAATTATAGTACCATCGGAAAAAAGGGCACCTGGGGAAACATCTACCGACGAACCATTTCAATAGTACGGGTGCTGCCGTGCCACGAGGCACGACCATGGAAGTAATAAAAAAGAAAAAGTTATGTATAAGTGCAGAAAAAATAAATGATGAATTCATTATCTACAGAATTTCAAATCTTGGGGTACTAATCTTCAAGAATTTATTTGAAAAAAAATATATATATTTTGCCCAAATGGTCTTTTTCCTAGGGCTCGCCCAACTAGTAGTCTGACTCGGGCCATAAAGCTCCAAAAGTAGTCCAATTTTGTCACCTGTTAAACCCAGAAAACTCACTCCTCTCCAACCCACTTCCTTATCCTCCCCGACACACTACAAACTCTGATAACTATGGCGGGTACAACATCCACTGCATTCCGTGCAACTTCTCCAAGTCTCCTCGACTTTGAACCTTTCTTCCCTAACCCAAAATTCATACCCGCAAATTTGCCCCTTCAAAACCGCTCCACGCAATCGATTTCCCATTCCCTCCGGGTAGTAGCTCCGGAAACGGGTCGGGTCAACACAACCAGATGCAGAGCCAACCGCTCCGCTTACTCCCCCTTAAATTCCGGGTCGAACTTCGGGGACCGCCCGCCTACTGAAATGGCTCCGCTTTTCCCCGGTTGTGATTACGAGCACTGGCTTATAGTTATGGATAAGCCTGGTGGTGAAGGTGCTACGAAGCAGCAAATGATTGATTGTTATATTCAAACTTTAGCCAAAGTTGTTGGAAGGTAATTGTTGGTGCTCTTTTTACTGTTTATGAATAAAAAACTTAATTTAACTAAACGTAAATGGATTAATTTTTACTTTAAATGTCTATATGAATTATGTATGTAATCTGGCCTTATAACTAATTTTATGCTGGATGTGCCGTCGATTTTCATTTTTCTATAGCAATGTTTTTCTGAAGAAGAAGAAAAAAAAAAGGTACTTTCTGAGGCGTGTGAAATACTGAATACGGATTTTCTTATGAATTATGAAATGTAGTGAAGAAGAGGCGAAGAAGAGGATATACAATGTTTCATGTGAAAGATACTTTGGTTTTGGATGTGAGATTGATGAAGAGACGTCGAATAAGCTTGAAGGTCAGTGTTTGGATCGTTTTAGATATTGCGTTAGCAAGATGCTAAGTTTACTTTTTATTGAAAATCTTAAATTTTGTGTGTTTATTGTAATCCGTATAGGTTTGCCTGGTGTTCTTTTTGTCCTTCCCGATTCATATGTTGACCCTGAGAACAAGGATTATGGAGGTACAGCTTTTCCATTCCTGTCCTAATATGCAAAATATGAGCTTTTCCTCTCTAATTTCATTTGGTCTTTTATACATTTGCGCTACACATGCTAGGATTTACTGTAGCTTTGTCCGTGCTTGCTATCAGTCGCTAGTATTTTTCATTCAAAAACAGCTATTTTTCTTAGCTAATATATGTGCTCAGGGTCTGCTGTTACTATACTTACCTGAGCCGAGGGTCTATCGGAATCAAACTCTCTACTTGCACAAGGTAGGAGTAAGATATCCGTACACACTAAACTCCCTAGACCCTACTGGTGGGAATATATTGGGTATGTTGTTGTTTATTTGTGCTGTGGGTGTTTCTTTCTAAAGTAGCTAATTGAAGATCATGATAAAGCAAGATATATTCCTTTTGGGGAGCGTCATGGTGATGGACCTCGTAGTGATGATTTTTATTGGAAAGTTTGCTACTTTTTTAGAATGATGCGTAGTAAAGAAGTACTCAACCACTTTGAACAGTTATGGGCACGAGTGCTAGTTATTTCTACGTTTAATACCTTTAGCCTACTTCCTGGTTCCGCTTTTCATTCCTTTGTTTTTCCTTTTAAGTCTCTTCCAGTTTTGCGCTAAAGATTGTTGTTTTGTAAGTAAATAGAACTGACAAGAATTGAGCTTTTTCTTGTGATATTCGGTATTGCTATTGTGTTGGCGCCTTCTGTATCTCATCATTACATCTTTGGCTTTAACCGAATATACATCTTTAACATCTTTTCTAACATCCAGCTGAGCTATTTGTCAATGGAGAGATAGTTCAAAGGTCACCTGAAAGACAAAGAAGAGTGGAGCCAGTGCCCCAAAGGGCTCAAGACAGACCCAGATATAATGACCGAACACGTTACGTCAGGCGCCGCGAGAATTCGCGGTGACTACTCACCTCTTGTATAACATTTGTTCCTATTTTTATGTATCTTGGTTGGGGAAAAAACCCTCTATCATGAGAAGAGAGTCAATGTCCTGTTCTTGCTTTCGTACAAGCTCTATTGTTATGGGACATTCAGTGATTTAGCTGAAACATTGAAAAGATTGGTCACTTAATTGTCAGTAATGGCTTAAGCAAGTTCTTTCATCTGTAAAATTTTACTAGTACACTTTATTTGTGATGTACTCTTGTAGTTTATTTGAGATGTCACAAAACTGATGACCTCTCGGGAGAATTCATGAAATGATGTAGCGTTAGTACATCTGATACTTCTTAATTGGATCGCCACAGGGCTACGGAATAAAGAATTATCTCAAGGATTTTGATCACAAGGTATAGAATAAAGATATTTTGGTGTTGCTAATATTAATTAACTTCTTTTTTCAGGCTTTTGCACTTGTTTTCAAGCTATCTTAAATTACTCTTATGTGTAATTCTTGATAAAAAAATTTGAAAACAATTGCGGGTATTTTAGTGAACTTATTGGTTACAATACTATACGATACAGTCAAATCAAACAATAAAAATATTATTTAACAACAGCAACGATACAATTTATCCAAGCGTTATATTCATAAAACAATATGATATAATATAGTGTAGTATAATACAATACATTATAAAACGATGGGTATATCCAAACATAGTGTGAGTAACATGTACAAAAGCTGATATGACTCAGCTTTAGCATAAAAATAAGGTGCTCAAAGCATGAATTACGTCTTCTTTCTTTCTTCATGAAGATAATTATATCTTTTTTCTCAAATTTTTTGACCTTTGGCTTACGCAATCTAATTAACTATTCTTTAGAGTTAAATCAAACTAAATCATTTTCTCTTAAATTAGAAAATAGCTATTCAGAAACTACAAATTATGTCCTGAGTCAAGGGTCTTCTAGAAACAACTTTTTTATTTTTTTGGTGTAGGGGTAAAATCTGCGTACACTCTATCCTCCTCAAGCCCCACTAGTGGAATTCTATTGGGTTGTTGTTGTTGTACAAACTACAAATTATATACTTTTTAATCCATTTTAGATTACTTTCTTTTCTTATTAACATGTTTTAGAAAGATTAACATTTTTTTACTTTTAGAAAACCATTTAAAAGTAAAGTAACTGTTTACCTAAAAATCGGATAACAATTGAATTTATATGTGATTTTAAAGATACGTTACCTAATTTGATACAAATGACGAGTAATCAAATTGAAATTAAGTAATAAATGAAAGAATACAAACCACCGAAGCCGAACAATGGTGACCACGTCGATTGATCCTTCTTGGGCAGAAATTGAAACAAAAATATTGAGATAATGATTCAAGAGACAATCTATAGTTGTCTTTTTTATGATCCGAAAAAGTGTGTTTACAAATAATTAGACCCTCCTTTATATAGTAGGAAAATCCTACATTTGGTATAACTCTATATAAGGTAAAAAAAATTACCTGACTAATTAAACGGTTCTATTGATTTGTGCCGAGATTCTCGCCGCGTTGCTCGTCTCATTGCGGATATTTTGCCTTTCCGTTATTTAGTTTCAGTGATCTTCCCTCGAGCATTTTCAGGGTCGGGATCGATTTTGGATCATATTAGTGTTCTCGAGGTCGGACATTCTGGCCTCGTGTTCCGCTTCTATGAAACTCGGGGTCGACCTTCAACCCTTCGCATTTCGAACCTGACCTGTCATGCAATAGTCGATCCCGATTTTGACTATATACAGTTGGGCCCGACTTCGACCGTATATGGATAGTCCCCTCGTTTTTCGGAGAGTAACGACGAGAAACGATATGAGGCCCAGATTCTCACCACACGTGCTTTCGATTCTCACTCTGATAAGTGGCCATAGACTCATGACGTATGCGACACGAAAATTGAACATGTCTTATCAGAAAACCTTTTAAAGCATTAAATGTGTTTCAGTTGATATTCTACCGCTTCGGGGTGCGACCCGCCGTTTTGAAAGTCTATAATTACCCTCATTCATTCAAATATTCGTGCTCCTTCACAGAAACTTCATCATTTTTATCTTCAAGACCTCCTGCCTTCTGGTTTTCTAAAAGTATTTCACAAGCTATCAACACATATCTCCTTCATATCAGCATCTTTTTCCTTCTTCCTCTATTCAAAGATAATGGCAAAGACTTCAACCTGTTGAGAACATTTCGCCCGTCGTCACCGAGGAACCTACACGGAACCCCCTCTAAAGGCGTTTATCCCCACGGGGTGCTCAATCGGAGCCGATTTCAAGGTAAACTTTCTCAACACCAGGCCGGAGCGAACCGGTCATGAGATATATCTGTTCAATCACCGACACCGTTCTTGAGAAGGTCAAGGAAGGCTGTAACTTGCTCGGCAAGTGCGTTGTGGTTTCTGCGCCTGAAAAAGCAATTACTACCCACGTGGAGGGTTTTTTAAGTGTTTACACTTATCCCTTCAAGTTGGGCCCTTTGGACCCGGTAGTTATTGCCTTTTGTAAAAGGCACGAGGTGACCTTGGGCCAAATTCATCCTTCTTTCTGGAGGATAGTTATCCTTCTCCATTTTTTAGTAAGTAAGATCGAGGGGTATCCTTTCACCGTCAATCATCTCATGCTTTTGTACAGTGCCCGATTCTATCGAGGGGGGTTAATAAAACTTGCTCATCGGGCAAGCAAAGCCCCGTTCTCAAGTATTGATGAGGATCGGGATCGAGGTTGGTTGGGCCGATTTATTCGAGTGAAAACATCGGACCTAATCCCGGCCGAGGATATGTCATTCCCTGAAAAATGGAATATGAAGCGTAAGTTTAACCTTACTTTTTAGAAATTTGTTTACAGTTTTCCATTTTGCCCTTCCTCTTATCAATTTTCTATGGTGCAGCTGTTTCTCGGGGTGGCGGATGCAGTTTATCTCAAAGAGTAGGTCGAGGTGATCGTATCCCAAAAATCATATTCCGAGCACGCATGGCGCGAGCTTTCGAAAGGCTGGTGGGAGGTCCGACTTCATGGTGAGATAAGTTACATTCGAGCTTAATTCTTTATGCTACCGATTTCTAACTTGTTTTGCTTCTCTTTCGCAGGTTTATCAAAAGATGTTGAAATGAGACCTCCACCTGTGGGCGGTGATGCTCCCAGCGAGCCCCCTGTTTCGAAGCAGGATAAAGTGAAGAAAAGAAAAAAGGCTCCAAGTTCCTCGGACCTCAAGAAGAAGAGACCAAGGAAAAGGTTGGCTCGTAAGCCCAAGAAGAGTTCTAGTGGTCGAGTATTATTTCTGGACTCGCTACATCGATTGAGGGGTGAGTCCGAGGAGGACGAAGAGGAACTTCGACCTTGTGGCTAGTGTGCCGCCACAGTCTGAAGGGCAAGGGGCCTCCGAACTATGGGTTAGCGAAGCGGATCTTCATCGAGTTGGGGAACCCCAGGTGGAGACAAGAGCTAAGGCTTCCGCAAATACGAGGATAGCACCGTTGGGAGAATTGTGTCCAATTGAGATGGTTGATTCACCCTCTTTCTCAGAATCAATGGTCAACGAGGCCCAAATAGCAAAAGAACGCTCCCTGGACGGAGATCATTGATCGAAAGACCCTTTCCGTGATTTTTTCGATGGTGTGGATTTGACGTTCACGGAAGATGTTCTTGGGCTTGGTGATTTAGAGGTACCGAGGGAGAGCTTATCTTCCAATACAAGCGGGACTTCCTTTAGTCCAAAATTGGTCGTTCGATTTCCCGCACCGAGTGCTCACCCTGATCGAAAACGCTCCATATCTTTTACCCTTCCCGAGGATGCCGGGGTTCTTTCCTCCCCCATCGGGTTGTCCATCTATCTTCGGTGCTTGGTGACCGAGGAGGATCAGGCAAAAATAAATGAGGTGGATACGCCCTGCCTGTTCAACGAAGCTCAACAAGTGGCGAATCGGGTAACTTTTGATGTCCTTTTGTTATGTACTTTAAAATTTAAAGTAATCATAACACTTTCCTTCATGCTTGCAGGCCTCGGTACTTCACCATGAGGCTTTTCTCTATTTTCGGGAAGAGTCAAAACGTCATGAGGTTATGGCTCGGGAGCTCATTGAAAAAATAGACACCTTGAAACTTCTCAATGAGTGGCTCGAAGGGGAGGTAAAGAACCTTCATGTTGAACTGGAGCTTGCCCAGAAGGATAATGCTGACTTGGTCGAGCAGGTAGGGCAAACACTTGATCAGATCGATCAGCTTCGAACTGAAATGAATGCGGTTAAAGCTGAGGCCGACTTGTAGAGGAGCAAGATGGATTTACTGGCCTCGGAAAAAAAGACATCTAGGGCACAGTTAGATTCAGCAGAGGCTCAACTTAGAGCAGCAAAGGAGAAAAAAGAGGCCCAGGCCAAAAGTACCGAGGAGCTTCAATCTCGAATAACTTTGGTTATCTCAGATCGAGATAATCTGGCTACAGAGCTGAAAATGGCCAAGTCTGAAGCTGCCGTGATCAAAGCCGAAGCTGATGAAATGGTGGCTCAATATAAGGCCGATGCTAAA
Source organism: Nicotiana obtusifolia (assembly GCA_002018475.1). Taxonomy (NCBI): domain Eukaryota; kingdom Viridiplantae; phylum Streptophyta; class Magnoliopsida; order Solanales; family Solanaceae; genus Nicotiana; species Nicotiana obtusifolia. The sequence goes on along the minus strand of MCJB01035174.1, from coordinate 17,956 downwards.
GCTGCTTAGGACCAATTAAGGAATATGGTTGACCATATGAGGTGGCAATTTCACAGGCTTGCCCTTGAGGAAATTCACGCTCAAGGCTTTGATTTATCGACGGAGATCGAAGATGCCAAGGTAGCTGAAGCCGATGCCAGAAAACTAGCCTTTCCAGAGGAGGATGACTCCGAGGATTTAGCCGGGTCTGAAAAATGAGAAGACCTTGGAAGTCCTGATGTCGAGGCGGGATCCAGTCGAGACCAAGTCGCTCCTGAACGAGTTTTATCTCTTTCCGTGTTTAATATTGTGTAACAAGATTGCTCGATTTCTATAAAAGGGATTTTTGATATATATATGTATATAAGGCTTTCTTTTCACAACTTTCGAATTTTCTCTTTTCTTTTTTATTCAGATTTGCAAAGATCGAAATGTCTTAGCCCTCGAGTACTATTAACTTGAAGTGGCCTTAGCCTTTCAATTCGGGCGTAGCCAAATAAGCTTCATGCCCTCCGGTTTCATTAACCCGGAATGGCCTTAGCCTTTTAATTCGGGCGTAGTCGAATAAGCTTTGTACCCCCGGGTTTCGTTAACCCGGTATGGCTCCTGCCTTTTAGTTCGGGCGTAGCCAAATAAGCTTCGTACCCTCGGGTTTCATTAACCCGGTATGGCCTTAGCCTTTTAATTCGAGCCAACCAAATAAGCTTTGTGTCCTCGAGGACTAATAACTTGGACCGTCTTGAGTTTGTTTTTCGGACCGCAGTCCCCGAGCAAGAGAGTGACTATTCGAACTCGGCGTAAGCAGGGAATTCCATAAAGGAAAATTTTTAAAAGACAAGATGTTTGCAAAGAAGAGATTTCACTTTAGTCTGCCATGTAAGTGTACAAGTTTTCTGTCAGGGTTCAATCAGTCTATTTGAGCACGGTTCATTTGACCGTTTGGCTCTTACATTGAATCTTATTTATCTTCGACCCTTCAATCCTGAAATCTCTTTCCATGCTAAAGTGGGGCCCCCCCAGTACTCGGGGTCGATTGAAGACAAGCCTCGAATGTTGTTGTCACCTATTTGCTATCGGCCTTCGAATCTATGTTAGCACAATTTACTTGTTGCCTTATTAAAAACCTTGCCGTAAAATCCATTTTGGAAGAAAACCGGTCCAACGGAAAAAAAGTGCAACGCGCGCTTTCAGACCTAATATTCCGTATGGGCCTTTGTTCGATACCTGCAAGTGTTAGTTCGTAATACAAATAAAAGAAAAAATAAAGGGTAGGGCAGGGCCGTACCTTAGCAGTAATACCGCTTTAAGTGAGTTATATTCCAGTTGTTCGGTATTTGTTTACCATCCATCGTTCCGAGCTTGTAGGATCCCTTTCCGGTGATTTTAACGATATAATAAAGTCCTTCCCAGTTTGGTCCCAGCTTTACCTCATTCGGGCTCCGTGTGTTTGGCGTGACCTTTCTCAATACTAAGTCCCCGACGTTGAAGTAGCGAAGATTGGCCCTTCTGTTGTAATACCTCTCGATCCTTTACTTTTGAGCAGCTAATCGAACAAAGGCGGCTTCACGTCTCTCATCTAACAGCTCCAAGTTCGTATTCATGACTTCGTGGTTCGATTCCTCTGTTGCATACCAGAACCTAATTGGTTCTCCGACCTCGACCAATATAAAGCTTCGGTACAATAGACCAGATAGAACGGGGTAGCTCCGGTGCTGGATTTCGCAGTCGTATGATATGCCTATAGGACTTTAGGCAATATTTCCTTCCATCTCCCTTTGGCGTCGGTTAACCTCTTTTTGAGGTATAGTTTTGTTGGTAGATTCGACTTGTCCGTTACCACTAGGGTGGTAGGGTGTTGATAGGATCCTTTTGATCTTGTGATCTTCGAGGAATTTGGTTACTCTGCTACCAATGAATTGCTTCCTGTTGTTGCATATGATCTCGGCTGGCATTCCGAATCGGCATATAATGTGATCCCAAATAAAATTGATGACCTATTTTTCCCTAACCTTCTCATACGCCTGAGCTTCCACCTATTTAGGAAAATAGTCAGTCATAATTAGTATAAATTGAGCTTTACCTGGTGCCCACAGAAGAGGGCCAACGATGTCCATCCCCCACTTGTTGAACGGTCGTGGTGATAAGACTGAGTGGAGCATCTCCCCGAGTTGATGGATCATCAAGGCTTGCCTTTGGCATTCGTCACATTTTCGAACGAATTCCTCTGCGTCTTTTTCCATATCGACCTAGTAATAACTGGCTCTGATTATTTTCTGAATCATTGACTCAGCGCCTGAATAGTTCCCGCAGGTACCTTAGTGGATTTCCCTTAAAATGTACTCAGTATCACCCGGTCCCAGACATATCGTGAGTGGGCCATCAATTGTTCTCCTGAATAAGGTTCCGTCTTCGGACACGCCGAATCGGCCCGCCTTTGTACGTTGGGCCCTCGAATCTTTTGGATTCGAGGGCAGTTTATCGGAGCTGAGATATTCTACATGCTTGTTCCTCCAATCCAAAGTTAGGCTCATCGAGTTGATCTCAGCGTAGCCTTCTTCCACAATTGACTTCATAAGTTGAACGACTTTTCCAGAGTCGAGCTCGTCGTCTTCGATCGACGACCTCAAGCTGGCTAGGGCATCGGCCTCACTGTTTTGATCCTGAGGTATATATTGTAAGGTCCACTCTTTGAACCGATGCAATGTCACTTGCAGTTTGTCTAAGTACCTCCGCATCCGTTCCTCTCTAACCTCGAACGTTCCATTAACTTGATTTACCACAAGAAGGGAATCGCACCTGGCTTTGATCACTTCCGCTCCCAAGCTCCTGGCTAGTTCTAGGCCTGCAATCATGGCTTCATATTCAGCCTCGTTGTTAGTCAGTTTCACAGTCTTAATAGATTTTCTAATTATATTACCTGTTGGTGGCTTCAATATGATGCAAGGCCGAACCCCCCGGCGTTCGAGGCACCGTCTGTGAAGAGGGTCCATATTCCCTAAAAAGTTCCTTAGTCAACTAACAACTCTCTTTCGACCTCGAGTATTAGGGTCGGTGTGAAATCGGCCACAAAATCTACCAACACCTGAGATTTAATGGCGGTCTTAGGTTGATATTCAATGTCGTACCCATTTATTTCTATGGCCCATTTGGCCAATTGGTCCGAGATCTCGGGCTTATGCATCACATTTCTTAATGGGTAAGTCATTACGACACATATAAAATGACACTGGAAGTATGGTTTTATTTTCTTAGAAGCACTTAACAAAGCGAGTGCCAGTTTTTCTAGGTGGGGGTACCTAGTTTCGGCTTCACCTAGGGTTCTGCTGACATAGTAAATTGGAAATTACGTACCTTGTTCTTCCCAAACTAGGACTCCGCTTATCGCTATCTCCGAGACCGCTAGGTAAAGGTACAGTTGTTCGTCCGCCTTTGGTGTACGAGGAAACGACATGCTCGATAAATACCTTTTGAGTTCTTCCAAAGCTTGCTGGCATTCCGGGGTCCATGAAAAGTTGTTCTTCTTTTTCAATAGTATGAAGAACCGGTAGCTTCTATCGGACGACCTCGAAATAAATTGCTTCAGAGCGGCTATTCGTCCGGTCAACTTTTGCACGACTTTCACATTGTTTACAACTGTGATATCTTCGATAGCTTTGATCTTTTCAAGGTTGATCTCGATTCCCCGATTCGACACTATAAATCCGAGGAATTTACTCGAACCCACTCCAAACGCGCACTTTTTTGTGTTCAGCTTCATGTTCTACTGCTTCAGTATACTGAATGTTTCCTGCAAATGTCTTAAATGGTCCTTTGTTCGCAGGAAATTAACTAACATGTCGTCAATATAAAACTCAATTGTCTTTCCTAATTGTTTCTCGAACATTCGGTTTACTAGGCGTTGGTATGTGGCGCCAGCATTTTTTAACCCAAATGGCATTACATTATAACAGTATGTGCCATATTTAGTGATGAATAGAGTTTTTTCCTTATCACCTGGGTCCATCCGTATTTGGTTGTAGACGGAGTGTGCGTCGAGAAAACTAAGGGTCTCGTGGCCGGCAGTAGCATCGATTGTGCGGTCGATGTTGGGCAAGGGAAAAGAGTCTTTAGGACATGCTTTATTCAAGTCTTTATAATCTACAGACATTCTTAATTTATTCCCTTTCTTAGGGACTACCACTACGTTAGCCAACCAATATGGGTATTTAACCTCCCGAATAGACCCTATCTTTAAAAGATTAGTTACCTCATCCCTGATTAAAGCATGTTTGATTTCGGACTGAGACCTCCTTTTTTGTTTAACCGGATGGAACATCGGATACAAGCTCAGCTTGTGAGTTGTTATCTCCTATGGGATACCTGTTATATTGAGGTAGGACCAAGCAAAGCAGTCTTCGTTAGTTATAAGAAATTGTATAAGTTTTGTCCTAAGCTCGGGGCTCAACCCTGAGCCCAGGTATACCTTTCGCTCGGGTAAGTCTTCTTGCAGCATAACTTGTTCTAGTTCCTCTACAGTCGATTTAGTGGCATCAAAATTATCGGGGTGATAAAATATCTGGGAATCCCATAATCATCATCCTCGATAAATGCTTGTTTGTTCACATCTGCCGAAGATGGTATCTGTGATTGCTATTTTGTTATGCCTTCCATCACTTGGTTTTGAACCGTTGGTGTTGGTGTCACCTCTTCCACCGCGAACATTCTTTTGCGGCTAGTTGCTCCCCGTAGACTGTTTAACTCCACCGGGCGTTATAAATTTCAACGCCTGGTGCAGTGTTGAGGGCACCGCCCTCATGTCATGGATCCATGATCTCCCGAACAGAGCATTGTATCTCATGTCTCCTTCGATTACACATAACTTTATTTCTCGAATGGTTCCAGCAGTATTTATTGGTAACATTATCTCACCTTTGGTGGTCTCACATGCCATGTTGAACCCGTTAAGTACTCGGACTGTAGGAACGATCTGGTCTAACAGGCCGAGTTGCTCCACAACCTATGATCGAATTATGTTGGCCGAGCTACCTGGATCAATTAATACACATTTAACTTTAAATTTATGTGAGTATAGATTTTACCAATGCGTTTTTGTAGGGTTGTATGATTCCTTCCGCGTTCTCGTCGTTGAAAGATTAAGTTCCCTCTGACGTGTAATCCCGAATGCGTTTCTCCCTAGTAATGGATATTTTGGTGCATTTCAACATCGGCCCCTGAGAGGTATCGACTCCACCAATAATCATGTTGATCACGTGTTGAGGTTCTTCTTGGCTTGTCTGTTTGTCAGAGTTCTTGTTCCCGAAATAATTTTTGGCTCGGTCACTCAGGATCTCTCGAAGATGTCCATTATTGAGTAGCCGGGCTACCTCCTCTCTCAGTTGCCGACAATCTTCCATTCTATGACCGTGAGTGCCGTGATATTTGCATATTTGGTTAGGATCCCTTTGGGTCGGATCGGATTGTAGGGGTTGAGGCCAACTTAGTATCTTTGATGCGATCGATAGCCGATAATTTGGTGGCAACATCGACATTAAAGTTGTACTCCGATAACAGCGGTGCTTCTTTATGCCCGATGGGCCTTTGGAAGCTGCTTTTGGTCATGAGCCCCCGGCTGCTCCAGCCTCGGTCATTTCTCCTTTCGTTTCTTAGAGAGTTTTGCCCCGATACACCGATTATTCTATCCCTGTGATATTGCTGATGTCGATCTCTGTTCGATCTTGGTTTGCGATAAATATCCCTTCTGATTTTGTCAAAAGCTCTAACGGGATAAATGGATCCCGAAGGGGCTCCGAGCTGATCATCTTCGACTTTGATTTTCGACTGGTACCGGTTATGGATGTCAGCCCATGTAACAGTCGGGTATTCTATTAAGTTCTACTTTACCTGCTGCGAAGTCGCTAAGCTTCAAATATTGAGTCCCTGAGTGAAAGCTTACACAGCCCAATCGTCAATGACTGGCGGCAAATCTATCCGTTCCATTTGGAACCAAGACACGAACTCTCTGAGCATCTCGTTGTCCTTTTGCCTGACTTTGAAAAGGTCCAATTTCCGATTTCGACCTTGACGTCGCCTGCGTGTGCCTTCATAAAAAAATCTGCAAGCATAGCAAATGAGTCAATAGAATTAGGAGGTAAGTTGTGATACCATGTCATGGCTCCCTTTGACAGGGTCTCCCCAAATTTGTTCAACAAAACGGGTTTGATCTCATCGTCCTCCAGGTCGTTCCCTTTGATAGCACATGTATACGCGGTTACATGCTCGTTCGGTCGGTCATTCCGTTATACTTGGGGATTTCGGGCGTACGGAATTTTTTGGGGATCGGCTTCGGAGCCGCGCTCGATGGAAAAGGTTTTTGCACGAACTTCTTGGAATCTAGGCCTTTTAACACCGGGGGTGCCCCTGAGATTTGATTTACCCTGGAATTGTAGGTTTCCACCTTCTTGTCATTTGCCTCGATCTTCTTTTCCCCTAATTCTATCCGTTTTGTAAGTTCCTCGAACATCTTCATAATTTCGGGGTTTGCCCCCGATTCAAATTCATTCGACCTTCGCGATTCATCCTTGCAGGTAATTTCCCGGGAAGGGCCGGGCTCAACCCTGTTTGAGATTTGGCTTCGGTTTTGTAATTGAGCTATCGCCGTCTGTTGGGCTTGTAACATTTCGAAGATCATCCAGAGGCTGATCCCGTTCCCTTCAACGTTTTGGGGGTTTTGACTTACCGATCGGACTCCTCTATGAATGCTTTTTTAGGGGTCGGTAGGCTGATCCGCGTCAACCGCCACATGTGAATTAGGGTCAATCGGGACCTCATTGTCGGGCGCTACTTTATTATTTTCGCCTTGGTAATCGGACTCGTTGCCAACGTACAGCGGTGCTGATTCAGAGTTTAACATTTTTGTATTATAGCGCGGAATCAAAGACACTTAAAAGAGCAAATGTGAAGCAGTGTGTGTTATGAAAATTTGTATCAAATAGCCACTATTCTCCTTAGCCCCACGGTAGGCGCCAAACTGTTTACCCTAAAAATCAGATAACAATTGAATTTATACGTGGTTTTAAGGATACATGACCTAATTTGATACAAATAACGAGTAATCAAATTGAAATTGAAATTAAGTAATAAATGAAAGAATGCAAATCACCCAAGTTGAACAATGGTGACCACGTCGATTGATCCTTCTTGGATAGGGATCGATTATAATTGAAATCAGAACAAAATAATGAGATAATGATTCAAGAGACCAATCTATAACTGTCTTTTTTATGATCCGAAAAAGTATTCTTACAAATAATTAGATTCTCCTTTGTATAATGAGGGAATCCTACATTTGGTACAACTCTATATAAGGTAAAGAATATCCTTGGCTAATTAAGCGATTCCATTGATTTGTGCCGAGATTCCCGTCGTGATGCTCGTCTCATTGCGGATATTTTGATTTTTCGTTATGTAGTTCTGGTGATCTTCCCTCGAGCATTTTCGGGGTCGGGATCGATTTCGGGTCACGGGCTCGGTATTCTCGAGGTCCGACATTCTGGCCTCGTGTTCCGCTTCAATAAAACTTAGGGTCGACCTTCAACCCTTCGCATTCCGAACCCGGCCTGTCATGTGATAGTCGATTTCGATTTTGACCGTATACAGCTGGGACGGACTTCGACCATATACAAATACTATTTTTTATGTTAAAAGAGATTATTTTTTATTAATCCCGTTAGCTTGAATCTAAAGAAGTGCAGCCCAGTGAATAATCAACTGTGAAAGAAAACCAAAAACAAGTTGGTCAGAAAAAGTATACTACGACCTTTTTTTTCGCTTCAGACTTTTGCTTCAGTATTAGGGTTTCAATTCTATTGTACATTTCGATCGCGTAGAGGATCTGAAAAAATGGTGAGAGGAATGCTGCGCAAACTTGCCAATCAGTCTCTCTCAGTTGCCGGAAAATGGCAGCAGCAACAGCTCCGCCGCCTCAACATCCACGAGTATCAGGTCACTTCCCTTCCCCCTATCTGTAAAGTGAGATGTTCTTAATCTATAAATCAAATCAACTAAGATTTAATCCCAAACTAGTTAGAGTGAATCCTCTGTGTATATATATTCTGCTTGATTTGGACATATTTCATTATAATTCCAAATCATTTTGGTTTTTTGTGACTTTTTTTAAATCGAGATGTAAAATAGAGATAATTTGTAGTTGAGAACTCCGGTATTTCGAGAGGAGAGGCTTGTGAAGTTTTGAATTAGTAGATTCAGAGTTTTGAATCTAGTACAAATTCATAATTTTTTTTAAGAAAAATGTTCATGTAGAAATATAGAGTTCAATATTTGCGCATTGAGCTATTATTTTATCTACACTATCAGGTTAAATTGACCTGAAATAATGCATAAGTCTTCATAACAAACCTGATATAGCAACTTGAAAGATAAACTAATAGCCTACTATAACCAGTTAAATTGTAGTGGTGGAATAAAATTGTAAAATTTCATATACGCAGTCGCTGCATATAACTTAAATCCTAATTTTTTTATTGTTCAAGTATAGATATATAAAGTTCAAGCCTACCGGCCACCAGTGTTTTAAAAGGCGTTTTTAGGGCGAGGCGCACCAAAAACGCCCTGAGGCGATGCTGTGGCGAAAGTCTCAAAGAGGCGTATGCCCAGCAATTCGGGGCGTATGCCCGGGCATTTGAGGCGCGTTTTTTAGTGAGGCGTAAGCCCCAGAGACTTTTTCAAATTAAAAAAAAAATTGTTGAATAAGTTCTTCATATAATACCCGAATTCTCAAAAGTCAGCTTGGTAATTACTCAAAAGTTTTAAAAAGGAACTGAAATGTATTAAATTTAAAAGTCAAGACCTTTTTTATTGATTGAAGCCCTAATTCATGGTCTTTCCCAATTCTTTATCTTATCCGCTAGTCTGTTAATATATCCTAAAAGCAACAAATATTCAAAAAAAATTTTACAAATATAAAGAGAACTACATTCTCCTTCATAGCAGCAAGTTCAAAGTTCAAATTGCAGGTTAGTCATCCTTTTGTTTCCTCCATGTAGAAAACTTTATTCTTTTCGATTCAAATTACTTGTGCTTCTAAGTAACATATAATAGATTATTTTGACTAGTTTTTTGTGGGGATGGAGCACATCTATATATATTTTTCACATATTTATAGTTTTCTTCAATTTTTATGCAATTTTACATGTTTATAAATATTTACTGTAATTATATTATTTTATAAAATATTAAAAATTAAATACCTATGGGGCTTACGCCCCGTGCCTCGGGGTTTACGCCTCGCTGAGGCATATGTAAAATACCTTGCCTTACGCCCACGCCTTTTAAAACACTGCCGGTCACTACTGACATATCATATTCGCCACAGTTCTGAAAATGCAGAGTGTGGAACTTTTTATCATCAACTAATGGTGCAGATTTTTCATGATATATGGTTTTTAAGTTTTGATTGATATGATATTAGGGAGCTGAGTTGATGGGCAAATATGGGATCAATGTGCCGAAAGGTGTTGCTGTTGCTTCCCTTAGTGAAGTGAAAAAAGCAATTCAAGATGTGCTCCCCAACCAAAACGAGGTAGTTCGAATGAAGCAGTATCTGTTGTAAACTCTGATTTCTTTGCTACAGCTAAGGGTAAGGTAAATGGTTTCTACTCTTTGCTTTTGGTAATGCAGGTGGTTGTTAAATCACAAGTCCTTGCTGGTGGACGTGGCCTTGGAACATTCAAAAATGGATTTCAGGGCGGAGTTCATATTGTCAAGGCTGATCAGGCTGAAGAGATTGCCGGTATTGAAGATCGTCCTTTACTATATTTTTGTAGAATAATTTCATTAACGTGAATAAAATGAAGTTACTTCTGCATGAGTTGTAGTTGTATCATTAGCTTTTGTCAACTGTCCGAGATATCTAGCATCTTATTGGAAATGGACGGACAATTGTGCTTGACTTGATAACAATTTTTTCCTGCAAACTAGCTAGGAACACTACTCTTGAGATCTTAAGAGGTTCCTAACGGCAGACATAGCATTATTATTTTTTTTGGGGCTCAATTATATAGTTTTAAACTTTTCTGGTGGCATTTGCGCTTCTGATGTTCATTTATCCTTGCATTTGAAACTGATCTATGGGCATCTTTGCTTGAAATGGAAAACCAGTTAAGAGATGGACCTTCAATTTGTCCCTAAAGGGGCTTTTGGGGTTGGGGGTGGGGGCACTGAAGGCCTTAAGGACATGTGCTTTCTATCCTCAAGGAGTTTGCTGGACTTCTGAGATGGGCAATATCAAAATTATTTTGCAGGGCTGTTAATAAGCCATAACATATTTATTCTTGCTAGAATATGCATTTCCTGTCCCTAGCTGTCAAGTTACCTTTTTTCTTTGTTATGGTTATTTTCTTAACGAACAAATTGTGAACGCCTTTTGGATTCAGCTAAAATGCTTGGACAGATACTTGTTACTAAACAAACTGGAGCTCAAGGAAAAGTTGTCAGCAAGGTTTGGATTTCGAATTGACATTTATTTTCCTCAAAGGCATTTTAATTGACATCACTTGTTGATGATGATAATTACGAGCTCATTTTAATTTTGTCAGAAACTCATAATTACTAATTTTGATCAAATGATGATACTATAGTTCTACAGCACTCAGTAAGATTTTCTGATGCCCTGCTACCTAATTGATTGCAGGTTTACCTATGTGAAAAGATGTCCTTGGTTAATGAAATGTACTTTTCAATCATACTTGATCGTGCAACTGCTGGTCCTGTAAGTTCCAAAACTTGCCGGGGCACTTCTGTGCCCTCTTAAATATTGTTAACGTATATTCAGAATTATATCCATGTCCAGTGCCTCGCCAACCTCACTTTTTACTAATAAATTTTCATCACACCCTGCAGTACTCCAAAAAGAGATTATTAAAGGAGAAAAGAGAGAAAATTAAGTGTGAAAGAAGTGGAAAATGAAGAAGTTTCTCTGTCTACCTATGTTGCTTCTTTGTTTTCAATGTTCTCTTAAGTAGTAATTCATTTGTGATTCTGATGCACGAGTATCTTTCCAAATGTCCTGGTTAAAACAAAAGGAGTATCTGCCCCGAATATATCGATTCTATTGAATGAAACCCAATTTAATAACATGTGCTGCATTGTGTAGTTCTGTTCTATGAGTGAAGTAGCTCAATGTTGCTTAACTGATGCATGCAGATACAGTAATCATGCTTGCTGCATGCTTATGTCCTTAGTGCTGAATTGAAATGACCTTGATGTCTAGACATGAATGAGTTTGGATCCTTTGAAAGAACTCTCTCTTATTTTTAATTGAAGAACAATAAGGCATACTTGCTATTCATGTTGGCATTAGTACGACCTTATGAAAGAATTTAATCGGTAAGTAGAGAACCTCTGCTTTCATAATCCTTCAGGCGGATGTAGCCTTAAGGTGCCTAGTCATATGAACCAAATACTTTTCACGCGGAACATTTATATGTAAAATCTCACTAAAATGCAACGACTGTTAGATGTGTACCCATAATTTTAAAAATATAATGGATTCTATGCTAAAAACCTTAAAGATTGAACCAATCAAGCTTAAGTCCTGGATCCACCTCTGTGTCTATGAAGGTCAGGCAAAAAGTTGAAGACTTCAACTTTCAAGAGTAATTCTATAATCTAGGAAACACCTATTCAATTTGAGTTCCCTCATTAATTGAATGTTCATGGGGAAGGTGTTGGGGCCTGAAAGCCTAACCCAAAAAATTTCTGTACTTTTTTAATAATCTTGATGAATGGGAGTCTTGGCGTAACTGGTAAAGTTGCCTCCATGTGACTAGAAGGTCATGGGTTCTAGCCGTGGAAACAACCTTTTGCAGAAATGCAAAGTAAGGATGTGTACAATAGAACCTGGTGGATGGCGTTTCCCCAGACCCCGCGCATAGCGGGAGTTTAGTGCACCTGGTTGCCTTTTTTTTAATTAGTAATCTTGATCAAGTAGAGGATGTCAGTAACCACATTGAAGTTTTTAGTTGATCTAAGGCTGTGAAGCTGCTTGATGTTGCTTTCTTTATTGCAGCTCATTATTGCTTGTCGAAAGGGTGGAACCAGCATTGAAGATCTCGCAGAAAAATTCCCCGACATGATTATAAAGGTTTTACTTGTCTTTCAATACTCATTTTGTCCAAGCTTTAGCAATTTCCTTTTGATGCTAGTGTTGTCAAATGATAAATGTTCTCTGTATCTGTATTTTCCAGGTTCCTATTGATGTTTTCAAAGGAATCACTGAAGAAGATGCTGCAAAGGTTGTTGATGGTTTGGCTCCAAAAGTAGCTGACAGAAACGATTCAATTGAACAAGTGAAAAAGTTATACCAACTTTTCTGTGAATCTGACTGCACAATGTTAGAGGTGAGCATTTTCTTCATTTGTTCAGAAGCACCTTCTGGAGATTTAGCAGAATGTTTCAGAGGTTAATAGTTTTTGAGAAGCATGGCTTTAGGAAAAAATTTCTTCTATTTATACCTAAATTTAGACTTTTTGTCTGGGCAGATCAACCCCCTTGCTGAAACATCTGATAATAAACTGGTAGCTGCAGATGCAAAACTCAATTTTGACGATAATGCTGCTTACCGTCAAAAAGAAATCTTTTCTCTTCGCGATTCTTCGCAAGAGGATCCTCGTGAGGTATTCTTTATGCTTTCTTTATTTGAATGTCACTGAAGGCGCCAACATTTCATCCTTGATGCAACTATGTGCAAGTTTTCATTTTCTGGTCTACCCTGGTTAACTCCTCAGGTTGCTGCTGCTAAAGCAGATTTGAATTATATTGGCTTGGATGGAGAAATTGGTTGCATGGTTAATGGTGCTGGATTGGCAATGGCTACCATGGATATAATTAAGCTCCACGGGGGAACACCAGCCAATTTTCTAGATGTGGGTGGAAATGCTACTGAAGGCCAGGTATATGTGGTTTCTTGATAATACATGTGAAGAATAGTTGTTTTTGTTGCTCATTTGCATGTTTCCAGCTTTGTGTTTTGTTAGAGCGAAGTCTCATTTTTGGCTTAATGATGTGTTAAAATGTTGAAATGTTTGGAGGCCACAAGAAGTTGAATTTCTCTCTTGTACTTGGAGTAGGTTGTGGAGGCCTTCAAAATTTTGACTGCAGACGAGAAGGTGAAAGCAATTTTGGTGAACATCTTTGGAGGAATAATGAAGTGTGATGTGATAGCCAGTGGTATTGTTAATGCTGCCAAACAGGTTAGTATTGTTTTTTTTCTGATTATGTGAGGGTTTTGTTTGCCCAACAAGTTCTCTCTTTTAGGACCTTTTTTGTGGTTTCTGTTTTGCCCCATTTATCTAACACTTCCTTTACTCACCTCTCTGTCCCTTTTTGAGTAAGAATTTTGTTCACTCTAAAAGTTTCACTTGCTCGCCCCATTCCTATATGAAGGAAAAGATAAGGAGAAAGGAAAACAAAGAAATGTTAAAAGGATAATTGTGTCAATGGTTCTACTTATTAACACAAAAAAAGTGTTAATGGTTCAACTTTATCCTTCTGCAATTAGTTTCTGTGCATAATGTGCTGATTCTTCTATGTTTGTGATTAAGGTTCAACTGAAAGTGCCTGTGGTTGTTCGTCTGGAAGGCACCAATGTCGAACAAGGGAAGAGAATTCTGAAGGTAAATTGCGAACTTTGTCCTCTGGGCGTGAACTTTGCTTTTGCCCTAGCAGTTGCTAATTTTGTTTTCCGTAGGAAAAGCCAGTTTCAAGTAGTAATTACTTTCTTCCCTGGTTTGTCTTTGTGCAGGAAAGTGGCATGACATTGATAACTGCCGAGGATTTAGATGATGCGGCTGAAAAAGCTGTCAAAGCCTTAGCCTAGTTGAAAGAACAAAGAAGATACAGTAACAAAATTTGTTATTATAATTCTAATTTGTAAGCCTTTTGGTTGGCTCCCTCTTTTGCCAGGAAAGATCTGAAATGTGCAATTCTTGATTTTACAATAAATCAGTGAACTACACTTTTTGCTAAGACTTGGAATAAGCTTGGTGCTTCCTTTTATTAATTCATTTATATCCTTGGTATGGTATCATGACCGCATGACGCTTCTCCTTTTTTTAGTCCACTCTCCCTTAGAAAACAGAGCTGCTTGAAAGCATATTTCGAAATTACATAGGTGAATGTAGAGATCACCGGTGTCCTACTCGAGACAAAGTACTTGTCGTCCCCAAACCAAAAGAGATGAGGGAAAAAGGCTCGAGAAAGCGTCCTTGGAAGGGGGAATATCTGAAAAAGTGTTAGCGGGGAGCCCATTCCTCTCGTTCTTACAGAAGACATAAGGGGGAATACACGACGGACGGAAAGCGGGGAAACATCCTTTTTCTGTCTTCTCTCCACAGAGGAAGAAAAGCACCGCCAAGCCAACAAGAAAGCAGAAACTGCATGAGCTAAGACTAAGGGCCTTGTGCGCCCTGCAAGAGATTATCGGGGGTCTCGGTACCAGGGGGCGCGGGAACAAGAAACTCCAATAAAGAAAAAAAAGACAATAGGAGTCCTCTCAATAGCCGAGGGCCCTCTTCCCTATAGCTTTCACACACCTAGATTAATGCAACACTAGTATTAGCTATCTTTCACAAGAAGATGTACTAATATTGGAAGTGTGTGTGTATATTTATAAGCACTTAATACTGCGATATATTTAAGATTTTGTAGTGTTTTTAACTAAACAAAAGATATTATATACTTGATTTAACATCTTTTCCTTGTCCTTTCTCTTTCCCCCTATTGAAAAAGAGATTTTACACGCACCAAAAAGAAGAAAAAACTGTATAACGAACAAGGTATGTAAAGCTTAAATTTAAATTGTACATAGATTCTATCAACACGTAAATAAAACTTTTTGAGGTATCCAAACATGTATGGAGTTTACTAAACTATCAAAAAAGAAAAGAAAAAGATTAAATGCATTTTGAGTACTACATTTATATTTTAGATTTTTCTTGTGTTTTGTTATGAAATGATGCTTTCATTGTTTCTCGAACTCTGTATTGAAGCTTCAGATCCCTGGTCGGGTCTCGACCCGGGATCCGATGGTGGCGCTGTACTAGAAAAAGAAGTGCCTTTAGACTTCGACGATCGGGATCCGGCAGCGGAACCGCCGGGGACGGATTCCTTAGACTTCTTCCGCCTTGATTTTTTGGGGATGTCCGGGAGGTCTCTCGCCGGAGATTCGGAGCCGGCGGCTGAATCTAGCTGAATTTGTCGGCCGTGTTTGGAACCGTCAGTAGAGTCCTTCCGACGGTGTCGCCGGGACTTGGAAGACTCTCTTTTTGGAGAATCAGTGCCGCCGTTTACTTTAGAAGAAGAATGACGCCGTGATGACTTTGGTTGTTGTTCTGATTGATCTCCGGCGGAAGAAGAATTTGCATTTCTGGACCTTCGGTTT
Organism: Nicotiana obtusifolia; assembly: GCA_002018475.1. Lineage (NCBI taxonomy): Eukaryota > Viridiplantae > Streptophyta > Magnoliopsida > Solanales > Solanaceae > Nicotiana > Nicotiana obtusifolia. Next base: position 2,541 of record MCJB01035174.1, on the reverse strand, counting down.
GAATCTGCAATTCCATAATATTGCTTTTGGATCATAATGAATTATAAGCATGCAATCCATGCATGAACATTAGCACGTGTGGATCCACTATTTTAAATTTATGAGCTCTTATAACAATATCAAGTTAATATATAATAATAATCGAATCAATTATTTGGGTTTCGAGCTAAATATTTTTATACATATAATAATTTTTTGGTACAAATATAAAGTTTAAACAATAATTATTGGGTTCACGTGAACACATAATATTTGCACTAAATCCACCCTCGAGCATATGCCACTTTTTCGTGACAATGACAAATGAAGTAGGATGATCTATGAGAAACGAGAATTCGAATTTTGGTGGAGACAAATAATTGCGATTTTTTTTTCATCTACCTAAATTTTGATAGTAGAATTATTTAATATTTGTACTGATAGAATATATAGCAAATACGCCATGAGTTAATCGAGTATCCTGCTGGTTGTTCTGAACACCACCTATATTAAATAAATAACCCATTATGGCCCCTCACAAGCAAAGGTGAAGCCACAATTCAAAGTTTATGGGTGCTGTATTTGTCACGAAAGCCGTAGTTCGTCTTAGTTATTGGGTTCGCAATTAAATATCTATATATATTTAATAAAAATTTTAATACAAATACAATATTTGAATAAAAGTAACTAAATTCGACCAAAATAGCACCTAATAAGCTAGCTCCGCCTCTATTCACAAGCAAGATTTCTATTGGGGATATTCTACTAAGCATACTTATTTGGATATAATGAATTGTTCAGAGCAGGTATTAATTGGATTAGAGGTTGAAGTAAATGAACAATACCAAGGTTGATAGCATAAGTAAAGGGTTGACAAACCTTCAGAAACCCATTTTATTTCGGGATTCTCTTTAGGATCTCCTGGAATAACCAAAGGAGCTGACTGAAATTGTCCTGGTCCATTGAATTCTTTCATCTGCATATAAAACGCGAGTTCAATTGAATTTATTACTTTCGATTTAAATTATGTATACAAAAACTTTTAAAACAACGTATATTATAAGCAGTGACGGATCCAAGATTTTAAGGTCGTGAATGCTCACTTCTATAAGTGTACGACTATACAAACGCAACAGAGAAAAAAAGTAATAAGAAAATGATGGTTAATATTATCATTATCAAAAAAGACTTCTAGTCACAAGTCAAGTAGGAATCGAACCCGCGCCTCTAGCTTCAAACATACCTTTAGTTCAAGCTCAACACCGCAGCACCCATTAGTCTTTTTTATTCTTGGGTGCTTGCTAGCATATTATATCCGTTTCTTATATTTTTGATATAATTATACACAGTTTATATTGAGGTAAATGGGTGCTAAAGCACCTTAAATTAGTATGTAGATCCGCCACTGATTAGAAGATAGTAATACATAATCTTTACCTATATACCGAGCCTATTCCTAAATTTACCTCTGCATGTAAAAGCATTTCTTTTTAGTTGAAAAAGATTCTGGCTATATACTCACAATGAGAAGAAGATTAAGATCATTTACACAGAGAAAAAAGAGGGACAGGATATTGAAAAAGAATAGTAAGACAAGTGAGGCTTGCTCAATTGGTAAAAGCATCTTCACTCACGACCGTTAGATCCTGGGTTCGAGTCACGCCGGAGGAAAGTATGGATCCACTATAGATCCTCCTATTATGGGAGGAGTTTAAAAAAAAAAAAAAAAAAAGAATAGTAATTACCCAGCTTGGATTATCTGTTGATGGTCCATCCCATCCTATATGGGCAACATGCTTTACATCTGTGGGAAAACCAATCTGTATTTCTTTTTCTTTTTCCTCATCTGCATCAACATACATATAATAATTATTATTATGTATAAAAATGTGTGTATATATTGTGTGTTCAGATTGGTGATGAGGTGCGCGTAAAATTCTAACAATCTCACAACACCAGATCAGCATTTATTTTTCCGGTTTAATCATCGGATATATGAAGCTCCTTGACCCAATTAGTTCAGATTCACATCGAATAGGTCCACTAATAAGGTAAAGCATTCTTTATCGAAAGGTTCTCCACTCCTACGACTTGAACATGGGAATTTGAATATAAATTCTCTTTATTTAATTACACTTTGTTCATTTTGTATAAACATAATTCATCACAATTACAACAGTTTTATGATTATCATCAACCTATCGCAACCCTCCTATTCCTGCTTTCCGGGGTACCTCTTCATCTAGTATCAGACGATTCGTTAGACGATTCTATTGATTTCTTCTCGGTGCAAAACAAAGGTTTGGAACCCTAGGACTCCGATAACATTTCCAACAAAATAAAGGTGGAAAAAAAAAAGGAAAAAAAAATGATAAAATGAATGATCATTCCTCACCAAATATTTGAGAAATGTAACGAAGGCCTTTTAGAAGGCCTTTCACCTTCGTAGACATCCTCAGCTGCCAATGATTGCTTTTAGGTTTTAAGATTTACAAAACTTTCTTCAGAAAGGAAGAAAGTAAATGAAACTCATAGATTTAGCAATCCATGCAAAGGAGAATT
>MCJB01035163.1:68984-134654 GCA_002018475.1 Nicotiana obtusifolia | reverse complement strand
ATATATATATATATATATATATATATATATATATATATAGAGAGAGAGAGAGAGAGAGAGAGAGAGAGAGAGAGAAAACTTAGAGAAGAGAGAGAACGGTGTCTGTAAAACAAAAATAACGAATACAAAAGAACTGACATTAATTGAAATTATTTGGGCTTAAAATGATATTTGGGACTTTTTTTAGTCTATATTTTGTTTTGGGCTATTTTTTATAGTTTATAAAGTGACAGTTTAAATATTTTTTCTATTTTTTTAGAATTTATTTTGGTGCTTTTAAGTCCAAAAAGCTAACATTTTGGTTCCGGAATCGAGCGTAAAGGAGCAATGAAAATATTGGAAATGAGAGAGTACTACTATTATGATTTACGTGACAGTTTATATTCTCCACCTCCCTGAAAACCAGAGGTGCCAGGTTTTCCGAATCCAAAGGGAAGAAAACTGGTGCTTTTCTTCCATACCCATCTCTCTCTTTCTAAACCCAAGAAGCCTTCTCTCTTTTCAATCTGTAATACCTCAACTGAAATTAAGGAACAGAGGGAGACCCATAAGGAGTCTCTCTTTGTTCCGAAAATGGCTGAAGTGAGGGGTCACAAGAAGAAAAATATATGGATCAATCTTTCCGTTTTTGCCCTCACTGATAACATCACTAACTCGCCCAAATCTTCTCCTAACAAGTTTGAAGACCCAAATGGTAATGGTGTTGGGCTTGGAATTGTTGCAGCCATGTCCAATAATAATTACAATAGTAATAATAATAAAACTGCTATTCTGGCTATTTCCCCTAGATTAACTTCAAACCCAATCCCTATTTTGGTTAATACTTGTAATCCTACGAATAATAAGGAGGAAATGGAGATGTGTGAAGAGTACACTTGTGTGATTTCTCATAAGGGTAACAATTTGGTTAAGAAAAGGGAATACTTTGATGACCAATTCATAAGGAATGGCTATCAGAAAAAAGCAACTGCTGCTGCCGCCTCTGCTCCGCATGAAGCTTTTAGGACGGCGGATTTTCTCAATACTTGCTCTTTTTGTCAGAAGCAGCTTCAGGGGTTGGACATTTTCATTTACAGGTTCACTTTCCAACTCTTCATTTTGCTTTTGAGCTTGTATTGAGTTTGGTCATACAATTTGTGCTGCTTTTCTTGAATCTATGATTTAAAGGCTTTAACTGTGGATTAAATTGAAAATTATGTTAAGAAGCTCTATATTCAAGTCAACCTTAGAGTATCTAATAACTTTTATTTCCTTTTCGATCGTTTAAATTGTAATGGAAATTCATTTGATAATTTTTTTATCGATGAATATGATAGCCAGACCACGGGGAAGTAGTTTGCATAACCCAACCGAAGTATCCTCAAGTCCTATCGGTAATGATGTTGATCTTATTTGGCTTTTTACCTTATGTGGATAGTATTTTCACTTGCTTTCAGAACGTAATTCATATTCTTTTATCCTTTGGTGTCAAATTGCAGTTAAAATAATATCTGAATGATCTTGTATTGGTGTATTGGTGGTCGAGAATTATGGTCTGAGACTGATCATTCAATTCATATTGCTGAAGCTTAAAACATAACTGTTTCTTCGAATATTGCGTCTCTACCTTTATATTCGTTGGCTAAGTTCTAGGTTAGAAGCATATACTGCAAAGGGGAACATGTTGATGCAATCCATCTGTTCTTTAAGCTGCGATCGAGCATCCACGTGAATCTGATCGGATTTTTGTGGATGTCCAAGTTTTCCAGCTGCTCGGGATTGGTTGAGGAAACTGTTATGCCCTTTTGGGTTAAGAGAGTTTGAAACAGAGATGCTCTAAGGGGTCGTTTGGTTGGAGTACGGAAATAACTAATCCCAGCATAAAAACACGCATAAGATAGTAGATTATTTGGTTGGGGTTTAGGAATAAATAATATCAGTATAAAAATTGTCATAAGATAACACGGTGTTTTGTTGGCGTACTAAATAATATCTCCATTAAATTATGTGGTAATCTATTTCTTATTTAATACAGGATAAAATGTGGAATAAAAATATGTGTATTAGCAATGCAGAAATTAGACTATTTAAAGACAAAAATGGCTTTTTAGAATAATTAATTCATATTTAACAATCTCATCATTAGTAATCACAGCGTAACAATACCTTTGCTATCAATCACAGCATGAAAATCGCTCATTATTAATCACCACATAATTGTTGCATTACTAATCTCTGCATAACTTACTATTAAACCAAATGACCCCTAACTTTGTCAGGTAGTATATGCTCTATCATTATTTTATTGCAAACCTATCAATACTTTTATAGGCTTGAACATTAAGATTGTTCTTATACAAGGGGAGCCTTTGAAGGGCTCAGGTTGTTGTCAGAGAATGCTTGGCAAGTTAAAAGTATCTTAAGATCACACGATTTGACATTTTGCTTACTGTCAATTTGGGAAGACAGTTTCTCCAAACTCGGCGTAATACTCATTTGAATGTAGTGACTCACATTCTAAGGTATATCAAAGGTTCATATGGACAAGGTTTATTTTATGAAAATAGAAGACATGCAAGTATTTTTGGGTATCTTGATGTAGACTGGTGAGACATCTTCAGATGTTCACTTCAAGGCATTGTGTTCTAATTGGAGGAATCTAATATCATAGAATACCAAAAAGCATTGCGTTGTAATTAGACCAACTACAAATACAGTATACCAAAGGATGAGTTTGGCTACACATGAGCTTGTATTGGCTAAAGCGAATTATCCAAGAGTTGAGGTGTGAGGAGATGCATAACGAAATTGATATGTTACAATCAAGCTAAAATACACATTGCTTTGAATCAATGCTTCACGAAAGAATACTCATTTTATTCAACTAAAGACTGAATTGGGGTGCCTTGTGACATCAGTTAGCAGATGTTCTTACAAAATCACTTTGTTACTCTAGAGTTGAGTATATGTCACGACCCCCTCCCCTAGTAGGAATATGATAGGCACTCGGAGGTTCTAAGCCAGCCTGACCGAACCATTAATAAGTTCTCTCATACTTAATTTAAACTTATCTTGAGTACCTGAATTCTTGGTTTACTAATGTTGGGTTCATATTTTATGTTGTCCAAGTTTTAGATGTCCAGTCCTTTATGTGCTGGCGGTTTAAGTATTCCACACTAGTTGAGGGAATGAGATGTTATCTTCTTATATGGTATTTGGCAATCCTCTCCTACTGACCAAACTTTTTTCGCTCGAGTTGTCCCATGTTCCATTTTCTTTACATAGAAGATGGCAGGGAAAGATCATATGCATGATATAAACATTTCAACTGAAGATCATAGGCAAGAAAATAATATCAAAACGTGAGGTGATTTTGGAGAACTTGGAAGTTTTAATGGATACGCTATAGAACCTTTGTAGGCACGACTTTATATTGTAGGATTATCTTTAAAAATGTTATATTGCCAATTGCAACTTTAAGGTGATCCAAATATCATTAGCGTGCATGTTGGATGCAAATGAAGATATCTTTCTACTACGGGGATATATTTGGTGCCTACCTGTTTGCCAGAACACCAGTGCTGAAGATCTTAGTTGCTATTACATATATTTGTACATCTTGTGACAGTTAAGGTTAATAGAGATTTCTGAGCTTCTACTCATAGCTTCTTTTGAGCCGTCCTGTCTATGTTTTATATAATTATCATCAGTCTTGGGCCATTGGTATCTTCTTCCAAGTTGAAAATAATTCTGGACATATACTTCTCATATTTTACTAGTTTATACGTGTATATCCTGAAGAAGGAGAATAAAATCTTTGACTAGATTTAGATTTAAAAATGTGCTTAATTTACACAGTTATTTCTCTTTGGCTGTCAGTCACTTAGAATCTACTCAAGTAAATTGTTGATGTTGTGCTCGTATCACTTTGTTATATTCATAGCTCAAACTAAGCAAGTGCTTCGGAGCTTTTAATATAAACATGATTTTATTTTTAATTTGCTTTGTTGGAAACATTTGCAGAGTTATTACCTAATTCTCTGTGGTAAATCTTAATTATGTGTTTTGAGACCCATGAAGGTTGTATTCCTTTATTTTAGAAGTCATTACTAAATTTCTAAGTTGCTCGGACTCTTCACTTTCGGTGCCGCACCCATGTCGACACAACGTGGGTGTGGGACCCGTACTGGATCTAGTCAACCGATTTGGGGTACTTTGACCAAAATCGACGAAGAAATTCGGGACAAATACAATAATTATTTAAATTAAAACAAAGGTTAGACACCCAAGGGTATGGCCTAGTTATCAATGAAGTGGGTTGAGAACATGAGGTCTCAGGTTCAAATACCAGCGGAATTGAATACATTGGTGATTTCTTTCCATCTGTCCAATAGACAGAGTTACATGATACCTGGTGCTGGTGGGAGGTAGCAGGTATCCGTGGAATTATTCGAGGTGCGAGCAAGCTGCCCCAGACTCCACGGTTATTATAAAAAAAATGCTAGGGTGAAGTTGAAGAAAATGGAAATCTTGTATATAGAAATTTCTATGTCGGTCCTTTTCCTTTTATCTCCCTCTCGGATTATCCTCTTGATCAATAGTTTCTCCTTCTCAGAATACCTTGTAAGTTTTCCAAACATAATGTCTCATAATGTAGACATATTTTTATAACTCTATTTTTAGATGTTTGAATTAATTTTAGCCGAATTTTTGCACTAGTATCCATTCGTGGATTTGTGACTGTACCCCTAAATAGGATCCGACATCTAGATCAGCACCCTTATTGGACACCCGTACCCGAGACACCCGTACCCGAGCAACTTAGCTAAATTTAGCCTTTGTGTGGCTTGTGGCAGATGTTGATATTGGTTTTGTTATGAGGATGGTGATATTTTTAATTTCTTTTTTGCTTTTGTGCATTGTCAATTAATATCTCCTAGTTATGTGCTGTTTAATTCCGAACATTCTTAGACTCTTTTTATCTTCTTGCTTCGCTATTGAGTTGTCCTAGCTGGAAATAACTCAGGTAGCTTTATTTGTCGATGTAATATTGAAGCTTAAGGGGCTTTAGGTAGGAAAGCACCACATGGTTTTCACTTGTTCATTAGATCTCGAGGTACTGCAACATATGCTGTTTGTTTATGCATGGTGGTGTGTATTTTCTATTTGGTGAATATTACATATAGAGTAAAGAAAGATATATTTTATTTTTTTTCTTATGTTGTCCCTGTCTTGTGAAGCTTGAGGAATGCTTGCTGAGATCACCTCTTTTCTTATGTAATGCTCATGCAGAGGAGAGAAGGCATTTTGTAGCTCAGAGTGCCGTTGCAAGCAAATCTCAATCGATGAGCAGAAAGACAAGTGTGGTTCTGGAGCCATGAAATCGCCCGAGTACTCTGCCTCCCCTTGTTCTGGTCCAATGCAGTTTTCCACTGGTGTTGCTGTGGCATAAGTCTTGTATGGTAATAAATAAGGAAACGGTTTATACAGCTTTTGGAAAGCTAACCCAATAAGATTTGGTCATAAGAAGACGGGTTATGTTCCGTTTTGAGCAGGCAATCTCTGAATGGAATGTTGTTCTGCCTGCCTGCCCCTATTGAGCTTCTTATTTTTCTTAAACCCGTAGACAAGTTCATTTATAAAAATTAATCATTATTCTTTCTTTCCTTGCAAGTCCTGCTGATATGTTCCGTTTCATTGGTCTTTCGCTTCTGCATAACTTGATCGATTTCAGTGTTTGAATTCTCCAAATTTGAAGTCCTTGTAAATATTCATAGTTCATAACTGCAACAACTAGGTCATTCATTTTGTCCACTGATAATTAAACATCCCTTCTGTTGAAGCAAATAGGGAGAACAATGGCTTCCGAGCAAAAGTGCACCGGTAGATTATTTAGGAAAAGATATCCTCGTATCTTATTCTTAATCCATTCAACGATTCAAATATGATAGGACTTTAACATCATGCTTAATCGAACAAGAAGTTGAATGCAGTGAAACAAAATTAAATCTTCATTTGGCACTACCATATCAAGCTGGATATAAAAATGCGATTTATGTGAAAACACTCCAATCAAAAGCATTTCATGTTTGCCAAGGTATCAAACTCCAAAAGTTTCCCATTGCAATATTGCTTCATCATGGATATACGTAATAAGAATTTATTACAAGCGGACTGATTTTGTTAAAGAATTAGAGGCATAAGAATGTTCAGTTGATGAGATTCTTCTTCTTCTTCCCTTCATTTTTTTTTTTTTCGAGAATGGAAAAAGATCATGTTGGAGGCAAGACGAGAACACCACATCAGCTGCATTACCAATGGAATCGCTGAGCGAGAGGAGAGTCCTATTTGCCGGGAGTTTCTTTGTATTTTTTTTTCGAGCCATTACTTACATGCGGACCTACTTGTAACAATGAGGGGTCACCGAATGTGTAAGTTTCGATAGAAATCTTGTATATGTATGTATCTATACCTTAAAAATGATTATGATAAGTAACTTGGTATTCTGAACAGTAAACACTAAAAATCTCGCGTTAAAATCCCGAGTCCGCCTCTGCTTAAAGTAGGTATATACATGACTAGTATATCCAAAGTTGGTTTGTTTGAAGTTTCTTATAAAATTAATTACTAAAACGAACTACATAGAAATGCCAAAAATATTTCGAGATATATAATGCTATTTTTGTACACCAACCTAAGAAATAGTGTGTGATCCAAGCTAAGATCAACTTCCCTTGAAAAGAATCTAGGGCCCTTTAAGAGCATAAATGCTATTACTAATTTATAAAATATTATTAATATTAGTTAATTACTTTAAAATTCTACCAATAATAACCGAATTAGCTATTTGTACGCTTCTTAGAATAAAAAAAGAAAGAAAAAGGATTACAAATCATTCATAACAAGCTGGTCTTTGGACCGTGTGAGAATTATTGTGTTCTTTACAATGTACGTTATAATTATATTAATATTAGATTTAAAATGATTTAAAAGTTACTACCATTAATAATTATCTAAATCAAGAGAGGAATTGTATGCATTGCGTCAGGATATTGTCTGACTTAATGGTGTTTACAAAGAAAAGGACCTCTATATGTCTCATTTATCTACCATTTGATCCTCATCATCTCCACCGTTCTTAGTTGGGCTTTGGACTCCACTGAAATTAATTGAAAGCTCACGTAAGCTTGAATTTTATGGGTTTTTAAAATTGAAAATTTATTTTGAGCAAGTGTTGTTGGAATAGATTGGGTACATTTTAAGGAGTTGGAATAGATTGAATACATCTCAAGAAGTTCGAATCTCAATTTTAGGACGATTTGATAAAGATTTGAGGTGGTTTGAACTGAAATTTGAGTCAACCTTGAGGTAGAAGATGAACATGGAAGAAGATGATATGTATATCTCATTGTGTATCTCTAATATATCATTTGTGTATCTGGTATGTATCAAATATGTATCGATATATATTTCTTATGTATCCGTGTATACCTATGTATGAGATACATGTTAGATACATATGTCGTAAAGAACTTTTCAAGCTCAATTTTAATTATGAATTTGACTCCAAACCAGTTCAAATCACCTCCAATCTTCCTCTAATTTTATATATTACCTCATCTATATTGTCAACGAATTCCAACCATGCCCATTGAAAAATAAAATTGCCATCACCTCCAATCTCAAATTCCTTGTTTGTATGCTTTCAACGAATACCAACCACATCCATTAAGAAAACCTTTTTTTACCTAAGTGTTTTTTAATATTATAGATCATTTGTAACTTTTCACGGCTATTTTTGGTAAAATGACTTAATTGCTAACTGTTGAATAAGTAATATCTGTTTGTGTCTATTTCTGTAGTTTCCTCAAGAACCTACGAGGCATTTTTCTTTCAAAAGTTTGAACATATTACAGTTACCTGAGGAGTAAAATCCAAAATCACAAAAGGCATTATTTATTTGATAAAGGGCACAAAAATATCAAACATATTTGGATGATCCTGAAGGTTAATATCGTTAAGGAGCGAGATAGTTAATATGTTGAGAAGTCGGAGCACTGAATAAAGTCGAAATTCACGTATTTTGCCACTCCTCTGGTATTTTGGCACCATTAACAATATTAATCTTCAAGATCTCCGTAAGAAAGAATGAAGCTCCAGCCAAAAGTACCTTCTGGCACTAGAATGTATCACTTACACTCTTAATGAGACAGCAAGCTTATAGATTTGCAACATTCAACTAGACAAGGTATCACTAGAAATAAGAAACTATTTCTTTGAAAAATGGGAAAATAATAAAAGAACAATCTGTCAGTTAGTCCCATAACAGGGAGAGAAACTACACAGCATTGATATACAGCTAAATGAGAACTTCCAGCCCTGATCTACTTCTAAAATATACTCCACTCTTATAGATAGAGAGAATTTGCAAACATTATCCCTCGCCGAAGACTGTCACTTGCCGCATCAAATTTATTCTCTAAACCTGTTTCTCCCACGGCATGTGCAGCAGCTTTCAACTGTAAGTCCCAAGAAAAGAAGTCCCAGAATTTGACTTTATAATTTAATAAGGCAGAGTAGCTGTTAGGTATAAGGGAAAGGAAACTCATATTTGTAAAAAATATTACAGATCTACAGGTGCCATTGACATGCTTGTTACTGTAGCTTATTGAACAGACAAGTATAATCAAAAGAAAATTCATTAATGGGAGTCCTCTCCTGATGCGCTAAGTAGATGGCCAGGAACAATGATACTTAATATCTCGTATTATTCATAAACACTACTGATGATCTAATCAGTTACCTGGTTTAAAAATTCATCAAGTCTTCTAGCCAGCCGTATGATACTACCTTCAAAGATGTCCGTCATTTGTATAACCTCCGCGAAAGATGCACCCTAACAGAAAGTGTATGCACATTAACAAAAGTTAGAGCAAGATGAAATCTCCAGTGTTTTCTTTTCTTTTAGGTTTTCATTGGGGCAGGGAAAGACCTAGGTCAACTTTGGAAGATTCAAAGTAAGCCTTCTTGTTTCTATTAAAGGTATTTCAGGTAATTGGCAACCTCCTTCATTATTTTTTGCAAAGGACCTCGGATGCAAAAAAATGATCCGTTTGAAGATTGAACAGCTGATGTATCCATCACGTACTAAGACTGAAGGTGATTCGATCCATGTAAATCATGATCTTGGACCTTGAGCAAAAAGATGAACAAAACAAGAATACTACAAGAAGTTGCAGCATAACCACAACCAACAGTATCCCATGTTTACAGCATAACCACAACCAACTTTCAGGGTCTTTGGGTAGTTTACTGGCATTACTTCCTCGTCCTAATTTAAGTGACATGGTTTCCTTTTTTGCCTGTCCCAAAATGATTGACACCCTTCTCTTTTGGAAACTATTTAATTTTAGTATCCCCATTTACCCTTAATGATGTGACGTTGGAACCCCCATCATCACTCATTTAAATAAAAAGAACTTTTGGTACTTCATATATCTGGTTTACACGTTAAAAGTCTTCTTAAATTTCTTAAACACCGTCACATAAATAAGACCGAGGGTGTACCTATCAATCAGGACAAGCAAACAATAAAGGAAGGAGGGGTGCGAGGGACCTTGTAAGGCAATGGTGCAGCAAGATGATGTCCTATTAATGACAAAATTCTTTGAATTGAAGAGAATGCCAAACAGGCTTTAATCTCCAACTGCCTTGAGAGTTTGACTAGCAAGATGATGGTAACAGCATTCAACAAGATAAATCTGATACTCGTGCTGCGAAAAGGGCATGAATCATTTTGGGAAATAAACATGAAACGTATATCTTTTTTGCTCACCTTTGACCAACAGTAAATAACATCCATTAAGAATGGTCGAACTGCTGCGTCCACATATTCATCGACATTTATTTCCAACTTGCATTTGTTTTGTATCTGCAAAGTTTTGGTGTTATCCATGCTTCTGACATGGAATTATAGAAGGTATCATATTCCTCTTTCAACTCACCTCTGCTATTTTCCTTGCACTATCCTGTAGCTGTCGTAATGGTTTTGCAAGTTCATTTCTTAAAAGTATTTGTTCAGTTGATCTGTCGCCTGGGATAAAGCAACTTGCAAGAGCCGCAACTTGATGATGATTAAGATCATTGAATGTACCTGCCCACAAAATCATTCACAACACTAGATATCAGCGATTAACCACCCACTCTTTGCACCACCAAAGGAATGCCACAAGATATTCCAACGCCTGGCCCCATGTCTCACTGGAAATTAAACCACATTAAAAGGGCCTGATTACCTAAGGTGAAGCTACAGTGACCAGAGTATTCAAAATCCAGTTAGCAAAAGTACGTAGTTTTTGGGCTATACTATAAGGCTACAAGGAAATATACAAGAAGAATAAAACCTTTTTTTTTACTTCAGCAGATCTGTAAGTTTAAGTTCCAGAACAACCCATCGTAATTGTACACAAATCTTCAACATGATCCAAGAAACGAGAGTAAAATAATTTATTTAGTTTCACCAGTTCTATCAAGTTTAAGGCCCATGCAATAAACCATAAAAAATGCAAATCACTCAGGTTAATTTGATACAGTTTCCAATTTAAGATTCAAAGTTCAAAACAACATAGCCTTCATCTGCTCTCATTTTTCAAAATGAAAGCTACTTGTTTCCACCTAAACAAAGAAGCTAGTAATTGCACAAAGCTTCCGAACAACAATTATATTACCATTAAACATCAATTCAGTCACAAGAAGTTCGTCTCCAGTGTCTATCAAGCAGGCTGCCCGTCCCTTCAATTGCACAACACCATCAGCATCAATGTGACCCAGCTTTTTTAGGACTTGGGAGCGGTTCCTAAGTTCATCCCGAAATTTTTGAAGCTGAAAAATTTGCCATATTTTTTATAACTTTATAAGTAAATAAAATAGCGAAAATTCAGTAAAAAGAGCTAGAATTGTTAAGTACTCTAAGGATCAGTTACAGAAAAGTTGAACACATAGGAAAAATCTCAAAACTAAATATTAATAAAAGATGGATAAGCAAAATAGAGAAGCAATAATAATTAAATACTGTAATAAGAGAAGAATGAAAGCTAATAATTATGTGCCATAAGATAGATAATGTTAGAATTTTTAATGATAAGAACTTAAACCTGGCTAATGGATCAGACTTGACCCAGTCGAGTTGAGAAAAAAAATAAAGGAATAAAGAAAGGAAAAAAATTACTTTAAAGTCGACAAGCAAGCAACATGGGAGATTTACCTGTGAATCACGCATTTTTGACTTGAGCTGTTGAATTTCATGGTTCACTTCAGCCTTCCTCTGGAAACACTTGAGCTGATGTTCATTTTGTGACTGTCTCACATGTATGCAACAGAAAATGGCAAAAGCAGTGACAGTAAGTAAACCATGATTTATAGATTTAATGTCTCATCACTGAATTAACAGATCATTCAATACCAAATTTCTTGTCATACCTTATGAAGTGGATGAGAAAACAGCTTTTTCTCGAGTTCTTCAATCTGGTTTACCATATCAACAACTTCAGGATCTTCAATGCCCATGTCCTACAAATTTAAGAATTAGGAAAGCACCAAACCCTTGTTTTAATCAGTGCCTCAAAGTTGAAATAAACATATAGTAAAAGATATACTAAAATGTTTGGCAAGGATCATTTCATAACCAGCAAACTCCATCATAGTAATGATTAACACAAGGAACCAACTATCACTTCTTGTTTTTCTTTGAGAATGGCAACATATTATATAATTTTAGCACAAAGGCTGTGCTAAGGCCATACATACAGATATAAAAAAGGGAACAAACTATTACTTCTTTTTTTTTTTTTGGGAGAAGGTAACAGATTTCATTATATTAAAAGATAGTCCTCAGCACAAAGACTGCTAAGAAGTAAAAACAGTGTTACAAGACCCAAAAAGTTGCAAAAACAATCTTGTAACAGCTACAAGGAACCAATGAGATCTACCAGAGATCTCTACATCTTGTACAACGGTTTCTTTACACCAAAAGTAGAATAAGAATATACAGTTCAGCTTGATCCTTTGTTCAGAGTTAGCCAAATCTTCAAAGCATCTTGAGTTTCTTTCTCTCCAAATTGTCCACCAAATACAAACTATTACTTCTTGTGAAACTAAACTACGTGACAACCAAAGTAATATACGAACATAGAATTTTTTTATCCATATCATAGAAGAACTGTTACTCAGCTACATATTACGGAAGCTCTGTAATATGAAAATTGGCAATGAACTCAGCAACAAGATCAGACAAAATGATAACAATGGTCCGTTTAGCTTCTTAAGATATTACTTTCCCCGCTTTACTCTTTTCTGTAATTTTTCTCTCAGCTACATACTACGGAAGCTCTGTAATATGGAAATTGGCAATGAACTCAGCAACAAGATCAGACAAAATGATAACAATGGTCCGTTTAGCGTATTAAGATATTACTTCCCTGCTTTACTCTTTTCTGTAATTTTTCTTTCTTTTTATCTGTAATCTTTTATTTTCAAATTTTGTTTTCTTTTTTGTGCTTTAAGGAGGCATCAGCTGTGAGACTTTTTCCTTTTGGATAAGTAAGATATGAATTTTAGTATCTTACTAAAGAAACAAAAAGAAACGCACCAAAGATGTATGTAGTTAAGCTGCAGAAGAATACAGGCCTATCTCTCATTTAAGGACTTGAAGAAATCAATTAATATTCGGCAAAGGGCCAATTATACCCCTGTAGTATGAGAAAAGGTTTAAATATACCCTTCGTTATATTTTTGGTCCAAATATACCTCTGTCGTAATACTATTGGTTCAAATATACCCCTCTTCCATTAAGTTTGTCCAAAGTGGACATTCAATCCTACGTGCACTGACATTTGATGAGGTGGATGCCACATGGCTTGCCACCTCAGCACCCTTATTCCATGTATAAAAGATTAAAATTTGGAATACAATATTTTTTATGGTAACGATAATGGTGGCAATAGTGGTGGAGGGGAAGAAAATTTCAGTGGTGGGCAAAAAAATAGAAGGGAGGCATAAAATGGGTTAGGGGCGCTGAGGTGGCAAGCCATGTGGCATCCACCTCATCAAATGTCAGTGCCGTAAGATTGGATGTCCACTTTGGACAAACTTAACGGAAGAGGGGTATATTTGAACCAATAGTATAACGACAGCGGTATATTTGGACTCAAAGTATAATGAGGGGTGCATTTAAACCTTTTCTCATAGTACAGGGGTATATTTGGCCCTTTTCCGATTAATATATCTATGTGGTATATATCTATGTGGTATAACGACGCCTTCCTGAGATGCTTTGGAAGGGTAGCGTAAGGCTAGGCAATCGATGTCAGTACGATTGCCGTCCGCCAACTGAGGTTCCCCTCCGCACGCTAGACTAGATTGTCAGTGCCGTGCGGGAAAACCAATTTCGTAGGCAACAAGAGAATTGAGAGCAGCGGAAGCTTTTGATGAATTTTTGATGATTGTATTGAAATGCTGAAAGCTATTACAAAGCTAATGCGGTGTCGAGGGGGTGAGACACCAGTACAGAGAATTTGAATGCTTGCTGAAAATGTTTGAATGCTGATACCCCCCTAATAATGCTTAAAATAAATAAACCAAAATTACAAGAGTAGACCTAATGAAGCTCGAGGAGCACAATGAATATAAAACAAGTAAACCTATTCTATATTTACAATGAAAGGAACTTAGTCTTCTAAGATGTATAACAACTAAGTCCAATGGCAGCAACTTTGTCTTGAGGGTCAGGGTCCCCGCGCGCGTTGCTGTCGGCGGGCGCGGCATCGCTTGTCTGTGCGGCATTGTCTATGCGCGCAGCAGAGTTGACACTCGCAAGCCGCTGGGCGCCGGCAAGGAGTGTTGGTGGGGCGACAAAGGCACATGCGCGCTTGTCACTTGGCGCGGCCAAGACCACGGGGCCGTCCGTGGCGCTAGGCTTTGAGAGGCTTAGGACGCCACGGGGGGCGTCCAAGGGGTCATGGGGCGAGGCTGGAAAGCCGCCCATGACATTCTCCCCCACCTGAGTTGGCGCCGTCCCCGGAGCCTTGTTTGCCTGATGATGATGATGATGTTGGGAGCGTCTGTTGGTTGGGAGGTCTGTTCCCCTCTGTTTTGTGGAGTGCTGATGAGGGTCTGCTTGACGCTCCATGTAATTGCGGAATGATTTGAGGCGGCTGATATGGAACACTGGATGGATTTTCCACCAGGATGGAATGTTGACCTGGTATGTAGCTTTCCCAAGGCGTTTTTCAATGGACATGGGTCCGATATATGGCCGCAATAGACGAGGGTCTTTGGCCTTGCCTGATAATAAGCACCGCGTTGGGACTTTTACCATCACTTTGTCTCCTGGCTGATATTGAGCAAAGCATAGGTTCTGTTCAGCATGCCTCTTGGCCCTGTTTTGGGCTCTGGCGAGATAGCTCCGCACTATCTGCATGGTTTGCTCCCATTCCTTCGAAAAGTTGGCAGCTTTATGCAGTGTCGGCTTGCTTGATGCATTCATCATTTGTGGGATTAGCGGTTGCTGTCCGGTAACAATTTCAAAAGCGCTTTTGTTTGACAAGGCGCACTTTTGTGAATTGAAACACAGTTGAGCAGCATCCAAGAGCTTCACCCAATGTTGTTGCGACCCGGTTGCAAAATGGCGGAGGTATTCCTCCAGTATGGCATTGAACCGTTCTGTTGGGCCATCTGCCTGATGATGAATGGTTGGATTGTGACTGACTGTGGATCCAAAACACCCAAAGAGTTGGGTCCAAAATTTGCTAGTGAAGCGTGAGTCGCAGTCACTAATGATGTGCTTGGGCATGCCCCAATATTTGACAATATGGGCAAAGAAGAGTCGAGCTGTATCCTCCGCCGATATGTTTTGTGGAACTGGTATGAATGTTGCATATTTGGAAAACCGGTCAACCACAACCAGGATGGTTGTAAGCTCTCCGACCGTTGGCAATCCAGTGATGAAGTTGAGGGAAATGCTTTCCCAGGGTCTCTGCGAGACAGGTAGCGGTTTCAAGAGTCCCACTTTTGCTGAGCGATCCGATTTGCCCTTGGGACATGGTTGGCAAGTCTTCACGCGATGAGGGGCGTCAACAATTGCTTGGCGCCGATGATTTGTTTTCTGATTCTTGAGGATAGGGGTAGCCTGAGCTTTGGGTTCATGTCTTTTGCTTCCCTTCCTCGACTGCATGGCTGAGATGTTTTCAGCAGTCATCTTTATGGGTTTGCATGGGACGACACGAGGTTTGGCCCCGTTTTCTCCCATCATTAGGAGCATGTCTGCGAATGGTACCGGTATGGTGTTGGTCTGTCTCAGGAATTCCAAACCCACTAGCAGTTCGAAGTCATCGATGGTAGCTATGCGTAGGTCAAGTTTTCCTTCATATGAATCAAGCTTTATTGGTACTGCTTTGGCTTTTCCACTCAATGGCTGAAATGGTGAGTTGATAGCCTTAACACTGCCTTTGCACTCTTTCACGGCCAGACCGAGGCGCTCTACCTGAGATGAGGCTAGGTAGTTGTGGGTAGCACCCGTGTCGATCATCGCTCGGATGGGACGGTTGTTTACTTTCACGTCGACGAACATGAGGGTCCTCTCTTTTCTGGTAGGAGATTTCCCGTCCGCCTTCTCTTTCCCTTTTTCAATGATTGGGCATGCATTCTCCTTAGGGTTACCAGTGCTGGGTCCCGCTAAGGTGTCTGTGATGGAGCTAACAAGTGCATTGAAGGCACCTACTTGCTCTGCGTCGTCAGTGTCAGTGTCTGACCCATCTTCGACGGCCTGATGAGCATTGATCTGTACGTGTGGGCATTCATTGTTCCAATGTTCCCCACCGCAATGACGGCATTCTGAGGGAGGCTTTCTCCCTTGATTGTTGTTGACTGATGCAACAGTGTTGCTGCTTGATGAAGGAGTCTTAGATTTGGATGCACTTCGATCTCCCCCATTTCTGCTAGGACCACTATGGCTTGGTTGGCTCCCAGCGTATGCTCCTCGGATAGGCGGCTGGGACCTATCTCTCAGAGATTCATGATGATAATCCCCAAGGCATTCAGCAGCTTGGATTGCCTTAGGCAGGGTGTCCACCCTTTGTCGTTGCAGCTCTGCACGGGCATGGGGCTTCAACCCTTCTATGAAGGCGAAGAGTTTGTCTTTGTCCCCCATGTCTCGTATGTTTAGCATGAGCGCGAAGAATTCCCGCACGTACTCCCGCACTGATTTGGTTTGGCGGAGTTCCCGCAGTTTCCTCCGTGCATTGTATTCCACATTCTCGGGGAAGAACTGTAGGCGTATGGCTGCTTTCAGTTCCGCCCATGTCTGCAGATTGTCCTCGCCGGCTCTGATGGCTTCATATTTCACTCGCCACCAGAGTTTAGCATCGCCCTGAAGATACATGGCAGCAGTTGCTACCTGTTTTGCTTCGTCCAGGGGACCAACGGCATCGAAGTATTGTTCGATGTCGAATATGAAGTTCTCCACTTCTTAAGCATCCCGAGCACCGTTGTATGGCTTTGGTTCCGGAATTTTCAGCTTTTGTGGAGCAGGTGCAATGTTCATGGCACCCCCAAGATGATTGTCGGCTCCTCTGAGCAAGCCTTGAAGAGCAGCATTGACAACGTTGAGCTGGCCTGTCAAGTTGTCTATGGTTTGCTGCATGGCAGTGAATTTGTCTGCCTCCTGTTCCCGCTGGGCCAAATCCTGTGCACGCTCCTGTTGGAGGTCATCGAATTTTCCATGAAGGGCAGCTGCCTCGACAGCAGCTGTTTGGCGGTCATCCTCAGAGTCCCGACTGATGTTTGCAATGTCATTTTCGGCCTGCCGCATCCTGCGGTCCAGGTCGTCCAACCTTTGCTCTAGGCTGGCTTTTAGATCAGGCACGGTACCTACGATGGGCCGTAGTCCGTCAAGCGCCTGTTCGATGACGGTGATCCGATCCCCTTGAGTCACCATGGTCAGAAATGGTGAAAATGGCAACACGTTCCCTTGTCCGATGTGTCGAGCCTAAGCTTTGATACCAACTGTTACGCGGCGCCTTCCTGATGATCCTTGGAAGGGCAACGTAAGGCTAGACAATCGATGTCAGTACGATTGTCGTCCGCCAACTGAGGTCCTCTCCGCACGCTAGACTAGATTGTCAGTGCCGTGCGGGAAAACCAATATCATAGGCAACAAGAGAATTGAGAGCAGCGGAAGCTTTTGATGAATTTTGATGATCGTATTGAAAATGCTGAAAGCTATTACAAAGCTAATACGGTGTCGAGGGGGCGAGACACCAGTACAGAGAATTGAATGCTTGCTGAAAATGTTTGAATGTTGATACCCCCCTAATAATGCTTAAAATAAATAAACCAAAATTACAAGAGTAGACCTAATGAAGCTCGAGGAGCACAATGAATATAAAACAAGTAAACCTATTCTATATTTACAATGAAAGGAACTTAGTCTTCTAAGATGTAGAACAACTAAATCCAATGGCAGCAACTTTGTCTTGAGGGTCAGGGTCCGCGCGCGTTGCTGTCGGCTGGCGCGGCATCGCTTGTCTGTGCGGCATTGTCTGTGCGCGCAGCAGAGTTGACACTCGCAAGCCGCTGGGCGCCGGCAAGGAGTGTTGGTGGGGCGACAAAGGCACATGCGCGCTTGTCACTTGGCGCGGCCAAGACCACGGGGCCGTCCGTGGCGCTAGGCTTTGAGAGGCTTAGGACGCCACGGGGCGCGTCCAAGGGGTCATGGGGCGAGGCTGGAAAGCCGCCCATGACAGTTCGCATGCTATAATATTCTTAATCTCCTCATCACCAAATAGCATAATTTCCACCTTTAATATCTTGGCAATGAAGACCTTCCAATTGACTAATATCTTAGCTTTTCCTTATCAGCATGAAATCAATATTTGACAGATATAATGAAGAGAAGGAACACCATCAATTGTTGACCCCCTCTTCAGAGGCCAAGGTAATCTTCTACTCATTTTACAGATCCACGACTTCACTAACATTAATAATCGTCTAAACAGAATTCAATCTAAATTTTAATCTAGCCATGAATGTTCAATTGCATCGGCCCCTCTGAAAAAATAAAACTATTGGCAGAAACAACAAGGTTTCTGAGTTAGAATATGCCTTTTGCGTTTTAATTAAAGCCGCACTGTGGTGGCGGGGGCTTTGGTATTGACCACTACCTTGTATGTTGAGAACCAAAAAGTGAATACACTTTGAATCTGATTTTCCTCTTCAGTATGTGAAAATGCCTAGAATTAGCAAGAAGGGATATGTATCTTGCGAACGATATCTGGTAAACCTAAATGAACTCCTTCTAACCAACCAAAAAACTGTAATAGAAATAAAAAAGTTTCAAAGACCAAGCAATGCTTCACTCAACAATATTATTGCTGGTTTCCTTTTTAACATTATTAAAACGGCTACGTTTCTTAACTGCCAGTTGTGGCGGGCAGAGGCAGAAAGGCTGAGACAGCAAATGGACGATCTGCAAGAGAACTACAGGTTCACATATTACTTTTTCCAAGAGCAGCATAATATCCCCTCCGTCTAGCCGATGCATATATTTTGTACAATTAAGCAATGTCTAGTGAAGGTATTCTAATGTAGATGCACATTAGCTTAAAAATAGCCGATGCATACCCTACAAAATGCATTCTTATAAGCATTTGTTGTTATTATAGCATGACATTCTGGCTATTATATCAACACTATACAACAGTGATTGTGGTAACAAATGTCAAAAACACTCCAAAGTAGAGGTGTATTTTAGTGTGAAAGATCCTCTCTTACTGATGAAGTTGGTGTACTCTACTTGAACAGCTGCTGATGTTGAATCAATCGACCAAAACAAGAAGGCTACCAAAAGGGAAATAGAAAAGATAAAGCTATATATCTACCAGAGATTGAACTTCAATACAAAGATTTTGTACTTAGCCTCAATTATAGATAAGGATTTGGTGAGATTCATTTGAAAATATAAAGCAGTTTGTAATTGTCAAAATGTCCGCATATATTTTGCAGGAGAGAGCTGAATAACTACATATGAAATTGTTTAATATAACTTTCCACGCTTATGCTTGATCTAAATCTGGACTGAGGATGCATGATCTTATTCTAATCACGTTTAAGAATGAAAAATTTATACCCAATATATCTACTATCGTCAATTACTTACTAGGCAAACAAAAGCAAGACCAATCTGACACGTATTATGCTGATGTCTTTGATTATCATCAAAGTTATAATCACAGATATAGAATGTCAACAACTATCAAAGTTTATAGTCAGGTACATGTGAAAAATATTGCAGGAGACTTAAGGGTGAAGAACTTTCAGGTATGAGAATCAGCGATCTCCACGCTCTGGAAAACCAACTGGAAATGAGATTGAACAATATCCGCACTAAAAAGGCAAGAAAATCTCTTCCTTATCCAATTTTTATATGGCATAACATATAATTTTACTAATGACATCAGTGTTCAATATTTCACGAGCTTTCACGTTTCTGCAGGAAAAAATGCTAACTGATGAGATAGAAGGATTAAATCAAAAGGTTTTTTAATCACAGTATATATATATAAATCACTATAATGACTCTAACTAGGAGCTGATTTGCACTACTTGTAATTACTTACCACCTCTAATATCCTGCAGAGAGCTCTTATTCATCATGAAAATATAGAACTGTCTAAGAAGGTCACTCTCGTGCAACATGAAAATAGACAACTTCATAAGAAGGTACAGATTTCTGTTATAAACTCAGAAAACAGAGAGAGATGTCTGCTTCATATGAGTGCAACAGAAATTAAAATTTTTTTTTCTTTTCTCAGGGTTATGGAGCAATTGACATTAGAAAAGAAGAGGGAAGTTTCAGTGGACAAGTGATCAAATCATGTGTTCCAGTACACGAAATTAGATTGGGGTAATATTCTTTGAGGTTCTTCAACTTGTACAGAAACCTTTGATATAGCAATCTCACAGAATAATTAATTTGTTGATTGAAACTTATCAGGTTACAACTGCAATAACTCTGTGAAAGTCTAGCAGAAAGCATGGCCAAAGTTAAGGCCTTGCAAATGCCACACTAGCGAGAGTAAGGATAGTTTAGCATCCAAAAAGTCGTGTAGTAGTTTCACCTCCATTTTGTCGCGTGAAAGCAAAGTGAAAATGTAAATTAGCTTATACGTGGCTTTTGTTTCAGCTACTAATTCTCACATGCTTATTTACAATGGTGTGTATTTTTTTTTTTGCTAAATACATAAGTTACCCCTTAACATTTTTACTTAGTTAAATATAACTATGACATCATAAGCTTAAATATAATTTTCATACAAATATTATATAAGGGTAAATAAGTTTTAAAAATAGTATTGATAGGTAAAATTCTCTTTATACATCTTCAAAAGTTAATCTTACTTCATTATCAATGAACAATTTTATTCACCAATTCCGCTGATACTTAAAAATAAAATTCATTTCACAAATCAAATTACATGCTAAAATTATTAACAGAAATTTTAGTCATTGTTCATTACTTTGAATATTCTGTTTAAACTTAGTTTTACTAATGAGCGTTCATAAATATTTGCTCTATTTGTCAATTTGACTTATAAGAAGTACTAAGGGCGAACCAAGTCTAATTTAAGGACTTAATGTAACGATTCGGCCGGTCGTTTCGTGTATTGTAGTCTGTTTTCCTATTTGATACTTTCCGTATATATATTTTGATCATGTGACTTGCAGGGATGGTTGTTTTGGGGTCGGAAAGGTTTTGAAGTGAATTGGAACATTTAGTTCCATGGTTGGAAGCTTAAGTTGTAAGAGTCGATCAATATTTGACTTTTTTGTAGATGACCTCGGGATGGTGTTTTGATGATCAATAGGTTCATATGGTTATTTTGGACTTAGGCGTATGTCCGAATTTGGATTCGGAGGTTCCCAAGTTGTTTTATCTTGAATTGGCTAAAGTTGGAATTGAAGGGTTTAGAAAGTTCATAGATTTGAGTAGAGTTGACTTTGATGTTATCAGATTCGAATTTTGATTTTGGAAGTTAGAATAAGTTTATTTTGTCATATGAGACAAGTGTGCAAAATTTAGATTCATTCCGGATTAGTTAGACTTGAATCAGACGCTTATTTGAAGTTTGAATGTTCTTGAACTTAAGAGAAGTTCTATTTGCATTTCGGCATTTGATTCATCATTGTGGTGTTACTTATGTGTTTTGAGGCTTCAAATTAGGTCCATATAGTTTTTGTAAACTTGTTGGTGTGATTGAACGGGGACCCGAAGGGCTCGGGTGGGTTTCGGACCACCTGAAGCATTTTGGAAAATTGCAAATTTTGCTGGTGTCAGTTTCCATTATCACGTTCGCATAAGTACGTTGACTCCTTATCGAATATTATGCACGATTCTGTTGAGGTCGTACGCCCGATCCGTGCATGTTTGTCATAATACTGTCGAGGTCGTACGGCCCAATCCATAACAATACTGTTGAGGCATTCAGCCCGATCCCATAGGAATAATGAAAACTTTAACGAGTCTATGTATGGGTTATGAAATTCAAGAACTTTCGGATAAATACGTACAACGTGGAAGAAATCCGTAAAAGAAAGTATAATTTTCATGACTAATCAAGTAGTGCGTCAAGTATCAAAAATAGAAAAGTTCGATATTCCACGGACACTCGTTACCTCATACCTGTGTAGCTCCCATAACAAATAGCACGTAACAAATATAACACCTACGGGGTATTCCCTCTTACAGGGTTAGACATGAGACTTACCTCGCTCTGAAATCCGATAACCGGCTCCAACGCCTCTCTAAATCTCAAACCAATGCCAAACGATCTGAAATTAGTCAAAGAACGTGCAAACTAATCAAAATATACTCAAAGAATCATAATTTAACAATTAGAATCAATTCCTAACTCCACGCAAAGAGTTAACAAAGTCAACGCCCGGGCCCACTTGCTTGGATTCCCCAATTTTCGAAGATAAATATTACCTATAGCACCACGAACTATAATATATAATTTATTCTCAATTTCATGTCCAATTTCGTGGTCAAAACTCAAAAATAACATATTTAGGTTTTGTTCCAAAATCCCATAATTTTCACTAATTTTCACGTTTAAATCCATATTGTCACGACCTAAAATCCTACCTTAAGGATCATGATGGACCTAGTCTCTAAGACTAGGTAATCCTAACACATGCTGAGAATTTAGCAGAATAACGACTAAGCTATTTTTTCAAACTGATAAATAAAATAAGAAAGCCAAAATGGAACAATTGTTATCAAATCCCAAAAACCGGTAGTACATAGTTATAAGCTCTACTGAGAGTAACTAAGAATACCAAATACATCAGTATTTGAAATAAAAGTAAGCAATAATGAAGTAATGCTCCAGAAGGTGCTCTGAGGCTTGCGAGCAGAATGGCAGGTATATCTTGGAGTCTCCGTAGTAAACCTCCAACAGCTAGCTAACGATTGACACGTTTCAGAGGTACCTGGATCTGCACAAAAATTTACAAAGGCATAGCTTGAGTACACCACAGTTGTACTCAATAAGTATCAAAACTAATCTCGGTGGAGTAGTGACGAGGTTCAAGTCATGACACTCACTAGAAAATAACCTCCGCAAGCATATAAATATAAAGCTAACAGTGGAAAGAACATCAATATAAGGCTAACAACCGAAGGAATATTAATATAAACTAAAAACAGGATAACAGAAACAACAAGTGGCAACAAGACGTAAACAGGTGATAAAGCAGCGAAATAATCACAACACGGTTAAAAAATGAATGAAACCAATTAAGGAAAACAAATGACAATTCAATTAATCAAGTCATTCCACCACATGATTTACAACAAGAAATTTTTCTAAGGCACCGCACCTCATAATCACAAATCATAGCCACAATCACATTTCTTACACACATGGTACCTCGTGCCCACATTACCATTCACTCTCGCACGGCAAAGTCCACGTGCCACCGTGTACACCGAATCTGTGTCTATTACATATAAAATATTTGAGAGATTTATTTAAATAAAATAAGGCATATTAATAATTTTGAATAAAGTAAACTGTCAAATGAAATAATGAGTTTATTTTAGGAATCAAAATAGAATACAATTTATACAAAGTAGAATATCAAACGAGAAAATGAGTTCAAATAAGGTAAGGTAAAATAATATTTTTGAATAAAGTAAAATATCGAATAAGTTATCGAATTAAATGTAGAATCATTTAAAGTAAAGCGTGATAACAATTAAATATAGTAAAACACCGAGTGAGATGACGAGTTTTATCTTAAGTCACATAAAATAAAGCATATTAACAATTTCTTTATTTAAAACCGTTATACTACCAACAACTCAACAGAATATGAGATGATGACTCCAGGCAAGTAAATTCATCTTGACAATCAATTCATCCAGTAACAACAGAGACACAAATTGACACATTAAAGTAACACAGTAAATCACGTAGAATGCATGGCTCACACAAGAAGTCACAATAGTTCCAATACAAAGATAACAACAAATAACCAAATACAATCAAATACACGTGAAATGATTTAAAAGAAAAACAATAACCATTCAAATCAACAAGTCGTTCCAACATAGAATATACAACAAGAATCACACCGAGGTACCACACCTCATATCACATATCACAAGTCACGATCACAATCTTCCTTATATCGCCGTGTGAACCTTGCGTTTATTTTTAAGAATATTTTTTCCGAAATAACTTCACGCGCTTTAGCCCCCTTATCTCATAGCATGGCTTCAAGTAATTCGCTTACTAGCAACACGTATATAAATCCCATCTTATCTCGTCGCATGCGCATCAATACCCACCATTATACTGACGCATGAGCATCAATATCACAACACAATAATCAACTCGCACCACATGTGCCCATATGCCACTTACCAAAATCAGTAGTACCAATTTCATCACAACACATAGCTCATGGCTCAGCCACAGTGTGCAAAAAATCCCAATAACAACAAATGAATGAGAAATAACTTAACAAAGAAAGGTATTCCAATAACCAATAATTTCAACCACAAACGTGTCAGTAGCTCTCAACAACTATAGCAATAACTCAATGATGAAGGTATTTCAATGAAATGGCGACTTCAAATTCTAATGCATAGCATAAGCCTAACAATAAAAGAGATAGCATGAAATAGCAACTATGACTAAATGCATGAGAATAACTTAATAATGGAAAGAATAGCATGTAACACAACTACTAATAAATGCATATAAGAGTGACCTCGACAATAAAAACTAGAACATGTACTAACAACTTCAATTAAAGCATGTAAGAATAAACTTGACAAGGAAATATAGAACAATTAGTAACAACTTTAATGAAATCCTTATAAGTAACCTAAGAGTCCAAACTATTCAACTTTCACATATAAGCTCGTGTACGCACTCGTCACCTCATGTACACGTCTTCCACATAGTTCAAATAATACAATCAACACAAATCCTAAGTGGTAGTTCTCCCACACAAAGTTAGGCTTGATACGTACCTCAATTAAGTGAAATCAACACTCAAAAAATAGCTTTTCTTTTAGATTTATCTCCGCACGGTCCAAATCTAACAAAAAACGACTTAATAATATTAAACAATGTAAGAGAAAATAATTCCAATAAATAAAGTCATGATCTTTAACTAAAATAAAAAAGTTAACCCAAAAGTCAACCCCAGGCCCGCACCTCGGAACCCGACAGAACTCACAAAAAAATCGAAACACCCGTTCCTATACGAGTCCAACCATATCAAAATCATCCAATTTTGACCTCAAATCAGTGTTCAAATCATCAATTTATGTTTTTGGAAATTTTTTACTAAAATTTCTAATTTCTCAAATTCAAATCATTAATCAAACATTAAAATCAAGGTTGAAATACTGAAATATAAAGAAATCCGAGTGAAAAATACTTACCCCAATCCATGTGGTGAAAGTGCTCTCCAAAATTGCCCAAAATCGAGCTATAGATCCCAAAATGTGATGAAATAATCAAACCCTCGATATATATAAAATCTGCCTAAGAAATCCGCATCTGGGGATAAACAGTCGCACTTGCATTCCCATTTCGCACCTGTGCACAAGCTGACTCATACCATATCTCACATCTGCGAATCCTTAGCCATATTTGCAGCTCCGCATTTGCAATCCACATCTCGTAAAGCGCGCCCGTATGTACCCCAATACCTCCGCAAAAGTGAAAATTCCCTTGACACCTCCTCTACGCAGAAGCGATCACTCCATCGCATAAGCGAGTCCGCACCTGCAGCCAAAACTACACAGATGCGAAGAACCAGCACCAGAACTACCCAACATGATAAAAATAATTCGAAACTCATCAAAAACACACCCGAGACCCTCGAGACCCCGTTTGAACATGCCGACAAGTCCCAAAACATAACACAGACCTACTCAAGGCCCCAAATCACACATAACAACATCAAAACCACGAATCGTACCTCAAATCAAACGTAATGAACTTTGAACTTCCAAAACTTTTGCCGAACCACATCAAATCAGCTCGGAATGACCTCAAATTTTGTACACAAGCTTCAAATGACATAACAAACTTATTCCAACTCCCAGAACAACAATCCGAACTTGATATCATCATATTCAACTCCCGGTCAGACCTATGAACCTTCCAAACCTTCAAATTGCTAACTTTCGCCAATTATGGCCAAATCCTTCTAGAAGCATCCAAATACAAATCCGGTATACACCCAATTCCAAATAACCATCGGGACCTAAGAGAACTATCAAAACTCCGATCCAAGGTCAAATACGCAAAAGTCAAACTTAGTCAACTCTTCCAACTTTAAGCATCTAAAATGAGAATCGTTCTTCCAAATAAATCCCAAACAATTGAAAATCAAAACCGATGATACACACAAGTCAAAATATACCATATGAATCTACTCAAGCCCTAAAACCACCGAACGAAGTGCAAATTCCAAAAACCACTGGCGGGTCGTTAGACATATAATCCGTGTATTTAGCTCACAATGAGTAGAAATCACTTATCTTGCAATAGATGATGAAATGCCCTTCAAAATTGCCCCAAATAGCCTCAACAAGAGTGAAATTGAGCAAAATGAGCTCCACCCTCAAGCTCTCTATTATAAGCTTCTACGGGCCCTTCATCGCGTTCACAGGCCATTGGTCGCGTTCGCGAAGGCCTACTTGCCCAATGCTTCGCGTTCGCGAACTACCCCTGCATTCGCGATCACCAAATTCCCTCAGCCATGAACCCATCCTTCACGTTTGCGGTCGCCTTGTTGCATTTGTGAAGGGCAATCTGCCATCCCCTATTCCTCGAGTTTGTGTCTCCCATGTCATGTTCGTGTAAGGAAAAAATCACATGGCCTCAATTCCTTCTCCGTGTTCGTATTGTGTTCGCATAGCAGAAACGTCCAGCAGCCAAATCCTTCATCACGAATGGGTTGTCCCCAATACGTTCGCGAAGGACAACACTAGAACCAGCAACTAGCAGTATCAAAACACACCATCATGGTCCGAAACCATCCTGAAACATACCCGAGGCCCCCGGGACCCCGTCCAATCATTCAAACCAATCACAATACCTTATCCAAACGTATCCAAAGGGTCAAAATGCCACGAATAACATCAAAACAAGGAAATAGACGATCAAAATCCTTCTCTTGACTTTCAAACTTTCAAACTTCGCCGAACGCGTTTGAATCAAAATTAGACATTCCAGATTAAGACCAAGCTTCACACACAAGTTCCAATTAACTAAATGAACCTATCCAAGGTCCCGGAACACTACCCGGAGTCTGATAACACAAAAGTCCACTCTAAGTCAAACTTAGCTAATTCCAAACCTTCAAAATGCAAATTTCCGAAAATAAGTGTCGAATCACTCTCGAACCAACCGATGCTCAACCTGAACATACGCGCAAGTCCTAAATCACCTTACGAACCTGTAGGAACCTTCTAATCGCGATTCTGAGGTTGCTTACCCAAAAGTTAAACCTTGATCAACTCTTTCAACTTAAGGCTTTCGAATTGAGAATTATTATTCCAAATCAACTCCGAACTTCTCAAAAATCAAGACCCACTACATGTGCAACTCATAATACATATAGTGAAGCTACTCAGGGCTCAAACTGCCAAACGATATGATAGAGCTCGAAGTTACATTCTCCTCACCTTAAGTATATGTTCATCCTCGAACGTGCCAAGAACCGTTTCAAAGTTGCCAAGGTCACTGTATAACTCTACAATCCATATGATCATATTAGCTCAACCCACACTGAAGATCCTTCTTGCTACCCTAGCCCACAAGCCTTAGGACCAAATTCCAACTTCCCGAAATTTCATATAGGTCTGATTCTTGCATACATACAATGTATCAATCTCCATAAGATGTACCAAACATACATATACACCCAAATCATAACCACATGATGTACCACATCGCTCATATGCCCATAGTAATATCATTCAACCACAATAGCTGCAAGTTTTTCCAATCCCGGTACCCGTAATATACCTCATGACACATAAATTCTTTTCCAAACCTCGTAATGCTGAACCGATGAAAGAGATGTATAGAAACTCATAACCACGGGTCAAACAAATAATTCATGGAGCTCCTCCGCTCAACAAGAACCATTGGTGCATTCTGAACTGATTAGCAACATTCCCCCTCCAAACATACATTATACAATCCTGATTGCACTGATTCCAGGTTAAAAATCTCTTCTCATCCAGTACAACATGCTCGGTCGATAAGCCATTTCACACACCATCTAAAATCTCATATGACGCCATGCATTTGCCAACGAACCACAACTCGAATATGACCAATATGGAATGGAATCCCAAGTACCATAACTTCCCAGCACGCATAAAGGATAGAACAACCAAATAAATGCTACAAATCTATCCCTCGGAGAAGAAACAAAATACACAAAATAAGTATAAGAAATCGTACTCATCATCTTGCCATTGCGACGTGCAACCCAATCCACACATTTTGTATGACATGCAAACAAAACAATTTGTATGAGAATACCTATCGAGCCAAAATGCTCATACTTACTAGACACTCGTATATCAATCACAAGCACACCAATTGCATAAACATAACCCTGGGGAGATGGAAAGAATCATGTGCTACAAGGGCCAAGCACAAGAAAGATGCGATAAAAAACCAGCATCTCAAGAGCCATCTCGCTCATATAACACCACTTGCTTATGCAGGACCACAACACACATGTGAATAATTAAACCGACTCACAACCCACATAGCATAAAAAGGTAACCCATGGAATAGACGACGACAGGAATAGCATCAACCACCCCGAAGACTCATCCATAGACAAATATTGTGCTAGTAAACATATCCGATCTGGTGTAAAATATACCTTCACAATTAGGCTCGCCAATGGATCTCTAAACTAATTCCGAACATCTCAAAATAGGTAAGTATCCTTTCAATATCCACAATGACACTATTCATGACAAATACAAACAACTGTCAAATCCTGAAAAAACTCCAATTCTCCGCAACCATAGGAATAGTACGTCTCTCAGACATATACCCTCCAATCTGCGACAGTACCAGAATCTCCGTTACTTGATCTCAATCTCTACTACTTAAATGACTGACATGCCACACCTACATAATCATCCTCCCACAACTTTCTACACCATATAACAAAATCTAAACATCAAGCATCCGCAAATCAATACACAATGCCTCTTCCACAGGACATATCATTCCTAGACGACACTAATGTAGCACCAGTATACTTTGAACATCTGAAATCTCCCGCGCTCCTTCGATCTCATTGCATTCCTATCAAAACTGAACCGCAACCTTGACCCCTTCAATTCCAATTCCACACCACTTACTGCACCTATCATGCTATTACGCGAGAGTACAAGAATTTCGTCATAACACCTGAACCACCAGTAGAATAACACTTTTTCGGTTAGAAACCTTTCACTTAACTCATTTTAGAAGAAAAATTACAACATGCAACCAACTTCCCATAACCACATTAGACAGACACCTCAAGTCGTGGCCAAAACTGTCATAACTCTTGGGGACCCATTTGCAAATGACTGAACCACTAAAACTAAGTCTTCTAAATCAAACGAATCATGTAGACTGCCAAGCCGAGAAGTTCTTGCCACAACACCTGCATAGCCTCAACATATTGAAGGAACCGATCAATTTCTTTACCATGCTGATCCAAGCCACTACTAAACTGACCCAACTTCTTCAGTTTTCCTCTTGACTTGCCTTCAAAGTAACACCTCTGTTTACCAGCACACAATGGATCCCAATTAAGGCTCATCCCGAGTGACCCCAAATCGTAAGACTACATCGCCTCAATACTCAAAAGCCATTTTATCTCTCCTCATGAACTCAATAGTATCTCCAACTGATACACCCGTTCCGAAAATATCTTCTATGAATTCGCAGTTGTTTCCTGCATCTTTCTAACACTGCACCCCAGACCGGTGATAAGATACAAATACTCCAAGTCTCTTTCACACTCCGCTGCAAAACTCAATCCTTAGCCACACAACGAACTTAAAAATCCTTAGGCACCATATTTAATTCTTAAACTCACTAAAACCATTATTGAGAATCGCCTACTCTAAGCCAGTCCCAATTATATAACCAAACAACTAGTGCCCCGTTAACACATAAATACTCCAAAGAAGCAACCGAATGAACTATTTTCCTTGCACATCACATGCACAAAGAAGTATAAAATCATAGTCATCCTATAATTTTTACATGAATCGATAAGGCAAAATATAGCATACATCCATCAGATTCCTTACTCGAATTACCCCTGATGTTTTCTTGCTCAGTCATAACTAATCCACTAATGTACCAAAATGTAACTGCAAAGACATATGACCACGTGACCCAATCACCGATGGTAGGATCCCCCACTTGACTTTAAGCCACAATCACATAAATTAAAAACCCACAATGACTTCTCCTTCTCAATTACCCTAATCTCGAACTGTTACTCAGCTGAATTTCTCGTAATTTCATATTGCACAAATCATAGCACAACCTGAATTATCAGCCCTAATGCACACTCAACTTCATGACGGTCACGTCATCTTCCTCAGGAGATCTAAAACCACATCATGGTACATGCCTCCCATTGGATAGAAATAGAACTCTTCATAGGAACTTCATCAGAAATCATAAAACCCATAACCTTCTCACAGGAGATAGCCAAACCTGTGTAACCTCATATCGACATCCCCCAACGACGTTTCCATAGTTACATCCACTATGACATTAGTTAATTCTCCTGGGTCCACACTCTTCCGCCAGCTTAAGGATCTATTCATTCCATTAACATCAGCTGAAGGTCCAACAATACGTTCAAAGCTCGATACTATATTGCATCCTAAAATGATAATCAAGCATTCGCATTCCCTCTGCATTCCAAACAATTCCTTTCGTCACATTCGAACTTTCTAAGTATAGAAACCACTAAATCAATGAAATACACAAACTTGGTCACTTGTCCACCATGACCTAGATCACACAAAGCTTTCTCAAAGCATGTGGCTATCCTACCATAAAATTCACATGATACAATATCACTCTCACTTCGGTTTAGACATCTGCCGAAGCAAACCACTCAATCCATCTTGCCCATACTTGACCTGCTAACCATTCAACCACCCCCAGACTTATCCTACATGTCCTTTATTATCCCTCGCCGTCAATAATGCCGCCCAAATCACGATCCATCTCTGTAGCACCCGAATGAATAGAACACTATAAACTCTAAGCCTCCTCAAGGATCATCTCCCTCGAACCATCAACACTGGAAATACCGATTCGACCCTGAAGTCGCAACATACTGTCATCTCCGATAACTGTTACTTAGGTACCACTTCACAATGTTATGCCCCTAAAGGAAGACCATCATACTGACGAGCCTTTATGCATTCAAACAAGGACGAAGACACCACAACACAAACAAGAATTCCAGCATGCTCAGAGATATCAAATCTCGCTACTCCATCAACCAAAGCTTGAACATCTTAGCCCAATTGCCTTTCATGCACTGGAATTAAATGTTGAATCTTCCAATCACGAACCGAATAATCCTTATCCTGAAGCATCCATTTCCAACATATAAGTAAATACCCTACCGTTCACACCAACATTGTGCGATAACAATGAGAGAAACATCACAATACACCATGTATAGCATTGAACCCATGGGAAACACCCACACTGGACCGAAATGACCAAACACCCCTCAATCAGGTGACGATAATAGCCTGCCTGCATACGCAAGGAAAAATATCATGCACTACACCTATAGCATCTCCATAACTCATCGGTGCCCAATTGATTTCAAATACTTGACATCGCGTTTGAATGAGTAGGAAGGAACTGAAGACATAAGCTTCAACAAAATCAAATTGCACGACAAGGAATCAAGGATGGGAAGTTCTCCTAATAGTCATGTAGCCTCTTAAACATAAGTACAGACATCTCCGTACTGATCCGCAAGACTCTACTAGACTTGCTCTCGACTCCTGTGACCTAAGTGAACCTAGTGGCCTGATAACAAGCTGTCACAATCCAATTTCCATCATAGGCCGTGATGGATGATCACGTCCACAACACACCTCAATAAGAGATATGGAACGATCATATGCAATAGTAATTACCCAATTAAGAGTTGGGGTTGAATTCACTGGGAGTTATGATGGGAGTTAGGAGTATATATTTGAAGCAAGCAAATGGGTTATCTAAGATTGCACTTCCACAACAAGATTTTATTTTCTATTTCTAGTGTTACTCTAATGAAAGCAAGTTAAAGAAAATAGATTATAAATAAATGTTTTTGAGATTTCACAATTGGATTAAAGTCCTAGGGTTGTGACCATAACCTAGGTGTTTGTCTAATGGGATAAAGACGTTAATGCTTGTTTTGTTGATTGGGGTGTCTTATAGCTCTCAACTCTATGTTACTCACTCAATACCTCTCGGTCAGAGAGTGGTTTTGCCCAATTTGGCTTTCTCAAGTCCAAATGGGTATCAACCAAAACAGTTGATAAAAACTAAAGTCGGGTTATTATTATCTCTAGGTTGAACCTTTTAATTTGGTTAATCAATCTCTCAATTAACCCAATTCCTTGTTAGCTAAGTTATCTTAGACTAGGTCTCTCTTTCTCAAGTAAAGACTAAGTCAAATAGGCATGAAGAAATATTTGCAACCATTAATTCTTAAATTGAAACATGAACTAAGCAAAATAATCAATACCAATTCATAAACAAGCACTAAATTAGATACCCATAATGGAAATTGCATAAAATAGAGAAGAAAAGCTAAGTAAACTCATAATGGAAGATTAAAAAATAATGAAATCTAATGTTAAAACACCAAAATGATGTAAAACTTCCTGAAGTAGTAAAGAAAAATGGTAACATCGGCTTTAGATGTTCAAAACTTAACCTAATTTTGAGAAACTCATCTATTTAATCAAGGATGAAAATCTCGGACAAAAATACCCCTCGGGAGGTTCTGCGGCAGCATAATTCCATGTGCGGTCTGCAGATTTCTTCAGCTAGCAGGAAGTGGAGTTTTGCGGGCGCACATTTTTGAACTGCGGCCGCGAGGCAATCTTCTGCAGCGGCACATTTTTTGTGCGGTGCGCAATTCACAAAGGCTCCTGGACTTGGTCTTTTTGCATACTCTCTGATCCTCGACTCTTAGCCCAGTTCTGCGACCGCACAATTCATGTGCAGTCTGCACATTGCTAAAAGTTCTACTAAATTTTTCTTGGTCTGGAATTTCTTCTACGGCCACAAAATTCCTTCTGCGGACCGCACATTTGTGCTTCTGCGCCCTTTATTGCCTTGTGCTTCGGAACACTTCTTTTTGAGTCGGATTTCATCTCGGGAGACCAAACTTCCAGTGTTCCTGCATTTTTGCATCATTTCATTAGTTCCGGGAATACAATTCAATACTTTCGGACTAAAATAGAAGCTAAAAGGTGCTAATAAGCAATCAAAATCCCCACATATCGATGGAGCCCAACACGGTCGTTAGGCAAGCCAACAATTTAATCAACATGCTAATCAGCGGTTTATAACACATTTTAAAATAATGGTAAAATAATTAAGCGAAATTGCTCTATTTCTGTAGAAAATACCGACATTTTCTTCAAAATTAGAATGCAATCAAAATGCAATACCGAATGTCGTAACAGAAATACATCCATGATTAATAATCTAAGTTTCCAAAAACTGGTGTCACAAGTGCATGCGCCTCTAGTAGAGTATACAATACTACTACAACAATTGTCTATAATAGAAATTAGACATAATGCAATAATGAATAGATGGGGACTCCCTGTTTTGCGGATCGTAATATGGAACACAACTCACCACAAAGTCTCCTCAGCAGCTGCACCTAGCGCCCGTGTGACCACCAATGTACCTGTCTTAGTACCTACACAATTAATGCAAAAGTGTAATATGAATACGTAAATCAATGCGTATCAAGTAATTATCTAACCTAACCTTGAAGAGAGGAGTCGACATCGACACTTACTAATGGTCTAATAATCAAGTACAATGAAAGTAGATGGGTATGAAGCATAGCAAGTAAAAGTAAAAACGCAGATGTATGTGTATAACAGGATCCTCAACAGAAGAGTAACTATTAAGTCATCAAATACCGGATACTACCTCGCATTGAATACATAATGATCAATATTGAATAAAATGTCACATCCCAAGTCAGTTTGAATCATAAGTACATTGACTCCTTATCGAATATTACGCATGATTCTGCCAAGGTCGTATGGCTGAATCCCAAGAATAGTGTACACTGCCGAGGTCGTACGGCCCGATCCATAATAGTACTACTGAGGCGTTCAGCCCGAACCCATAGGAATAGTGAAAACTTTAATGGATCACTGGTCCTACTCACGAATATATATGTGAGTTATGAAATTCAAGAAACTTTTGGACAAATACATACAACACGGGAGAAGAAATCCGTAAAAGGAAGTATAATTTCCGTGACTAATCAAGTAGTGCGTCAAGTATCAAAAATAGCAAAGTTCGATATTCTACGCAAGCCTGTTCCGGCTAAAATATAAATTAAAGTACGTAAACATGCAAGAATAACTTTAGTACAATTAAAATATGGTGAGTCTAAATCTACCCGGACATAATTAAGAATCTAGCATACGGACACTCATCACCTCAAACGGGAGAAGCTCCCATAATTCATAGCACGTAACAAATATAACACCTATGAGGTAAATTCCCTCTTACAAGGTTAGACAGGAGACTTACCTCACACCGAAATTCGATAATCGGCTCCAACGCCACTCTAACACCTCAAAATAATTCCAAACAATCCGAAATTAGTCAAAGAGCATGAAAACCAATCAAAATATACTCAAAGACTCGTAATTTAACAAAGTCAACTCTCGGGCCCACGCGCCCAGATTCTGAAAATTTTGATAGATAAATATTATCCATAGATCCATGAACAAAAGTATATAACTTTTCCCAATTTCATGTCCAATTTCGTGGACAAAACTCAAAAATATCATTTCTAGATTTTTTCCCCAAAATCTCGTAATTTCCACTAATTTCCACCGCTTAAATCCATATATAATCTATGTATTTAGCTCACAATGAGTAGAGATCACTTACCTTGCGATATATATTGAAAATTCCCCTTCAAAAGCGCCCCAAATCGCCTCAATGAGAGAGAAATTTAATAAAATGAGCTTAACCCCCAAGCTCACTATTATAAGCTTCTGCCAAGCCCTTTATTGCATTCACGAGCCACTAGTCGCGTCCGTGGGGGCCTACCTGCCTAATGCTTCGTGTTCGCGAGCTACCCATGCGTTCACGATGACTTAATTCCCTCAGTCATGAACCCTTCCTCCGCATTCGCGGTTGCCCTCCGCGTTCGCAAAGGGCAATCTGCCAGCCCCTATTCCTCGCTTTCGCGTCTCCCATGTCGCATTCGCGTAGGACAAAAATTCCCTAGCCACAGTTCCTTCTCCGTGTTTGCGACTCCTCTATGGCTTTCAAATAGCACAAATGTCTAACATCCAAATTCTTCATCACGAACGCACGCTCACCGGTGGAACATCGCGAACGCGTGCAACCAGCAGTAGTAAAACACTCCGTCATGGTCTGAAACCACCCCGAAACACACGTGAGGCCCTCGGGACCCCGTCCAGTCATTCAAACCACTCCCAATACCTTATCTATACTTATCCAAGGCTCAAAATACCTATGAATAACATCAAAACCAAGAGTTAACGATCAAAATCCTTCTCTTGACTTTCAAACTTCATCGAACGTGTCCGATTCACACTTAAACTTTCTGGATTATGACCAAACCTCACACACAAGTTCCAATCAACTAAGTTAACCTATCCAAGGTCCCAAAACACCGACCGGAGTCCGATAACACCATAGTCCACTCTAAGTCAAACTTAGCTAATTCAAAATCTTAAAAATGCAAACTTCCGATAATAAGTGTTGAATCACTCCCGAACCACCCGATGCTCAACCCGTATATATGCCCAAGTCCGAAATCACCTTAAAACCTATAGGAACCTTCAAATCCCGATTCTGAGATCGTTTACTCAAAAGTCAAACGTTGGTCAACTCTTTCAACTTAAGGCTTCTGAATTGAGAATTATTCTTCCAAACCAACTCCGAATTCTCAAAAATCCAGACCGACTACACGTACACGTCATAATATATATATTAAAGCTACTCAGGTTCTCAAACCGCTGAACAGCATGCTAGAGCTCAAAACGACCAGTCGGGTCGTTACATATAGTGAATTTGCTCCTCTCTACTTGTGGTCATAGGCCACATTGACTGAACCACAGTTAATTTGTGTCTTTTTTATATGATTTACTTACCATTATTATCAACTTGTACTATCTTTGTTATTGTCATTATAATGTTGTTTGGCTAAATTCTGCACTACTCGAGTTTCTGATCCTAACAAATTGGTATTAGAGCCGGATCTAATCGTGTTTTGTTTTAGTACTCGGTATGACTCTAACAAAAATATATGTTGAGAAATTTGACATAAGTGCAAACTTCGGAATGTGGAATATGGAAACTATCCTAATTCTGGGTGGCTTAGATTTGGTACTACAAGGAAAGGAGAAGAAGCCGGATAAAATAACGGATGAGGGGTTTGTCGTCATAGACAAAAAGGAAAAAGCAGGTACAATATCTGAAATCTCTTAAATGAGGTTTTGTGTGAGGTTGCTGCAGAAAGCTCAGCAAAGGCATATGAGAAAAGCTGAAAACCCTGTATATAAAGAGGATAGTAGAAAACAGGCTTTATCTAAAGCAAAAACTCTACAGCATTTTGTATGGCTGAAGATACATCTATACTTACACAACTTGATTATTTCGATTCCCTTCTTATGGATTTGAGTAACATTAGATACTGAAATCAAAGATGAGGATCAAGACGTGTTATTGCTTATTTCCTTACCCCAACCGTTTAAGAATTTAAGAGATACTATGCTTTATGGAAAAGATAATATCTCTTATAAAGATATCAAATCAATTCTGAAATCAAAAGAACAAATAGGTAGAGATATTACTGGGAAAACTAGTGGGAACCAAGGGCAATGCTTGTTTGTAAGAGGTAGATCCAATAAGAATGATTCGAGCAGTGAGAGGCCTAAATTAAGGTTAACTTCCAGATACAAAAATGTCATGTGCAAATATTTTAATAAGAAAGGCCATATTATTTCTAATTGCTTTAAGTTAAAAAATAAAGAAAGCACACAGAGAAGAAAACTAAGCACAAAAATATTGTGTCACAACCCAAAATCTACCTAGTCGTGATGGAACCTCACTCAACCCGCTAGGTAAGCAAATATCAACCAACACAACTCTAATGAAATGGTAAGAAATCAATAAGTAAAATGACTGGATTTCAGTACAATAACCCAAGGATTGGTAGTACAAATCATGAGCCACTAAGATTCAAATTTACAAAGTTGATACAAAATAAATACAATATATGTCTGAATATACATAACACAGTACGAGTAAAAAACTACCAAGGGCAAGTAGTAGCTATATTCGAAAAGTAGGCACATCTTCAATGCCAGCTCTCGCCATCCACAGCAGCATCAACTCCAAGATCTGCATGCAAAGTGCAGAAGTATAGCATGAGTACAACCTACCCCATGTACTCAATAAGTAACAAACCTAACCTCGGACTGAAAGTAGTGACGAGCTCGAAAGAAGGGGTGTCCAACAAACGAGCGCAAAACACACACTTAAATATGCTCGCTAGTCGAATATAGTATAATATAATATCGTCTCCATAGGGATTGGAGTTAAACAGTATTATCGTAGTTTGTAGCTAGATTGCTACCCAAGATAATCAACAGTTTAGAATTTTGTGATTAAAAAAAACTAAAATTAACTAATAATCTAGAGCTAATTGACAAATGAAAATCGAAACAAAAGTAAGCAAGGAAGATATCAATGGGAGAAAATAGGGATTGATTGGATAGGTGCAAAATAAATGTCTGGGATTTAACTCTAGTTAATTCACTTCTAATGTTCAAGTGGGTTTCTCGAATTCACTCAATTATTAGTTCAAACGTTTAGTAGAAACTCCTCTCTCGATTAAGTCTCAACCTCACAATATGAACCAATTTAAGCTCGGTGAAGATATGCAGGACTTCGTAGTGGATTGGTATTTAGGAGAACCTCTCTCGATTATCCTCCTAAATAGGTTTAATCAACAATTCAACTAGCCTCTTTCGATTACTAAGAAGAATTAATGAATTCAACCAATAATATAATGCAAAGATATCACAAGTCATGCCTCTCTCGATTATATGAACATGTGAATATAGATGCAACAATTAAAACATCCAAACGATTCAATACATAAAAACTAGAGTTAATATCCACAAACAAATATCAATACACCAAATCCATCAAACCCTAAAGGGAACTACTCCATAGATATGGACTAATTCATCACAAATAAGTTTAAAGTAAAGAAAAACATAAAAACGATCTAAACTCTTGTCTTGAGTGAGGATTGAATGATGAATTCCTTGTGCTTTTGATTCTCCACCTCCTCCTTAGCCTCCTTAGATCTTAGATGTGTCAAAAGTCCCGAAAATAACTTTTTACCATGTATTTATACCAAGTAGGATCGGGCCCAAACGAAAACACCTTTTCCTACAAAATAGGACAATTGCTCTGTAAATTTTGCACAGGCGCGCCGCATGGGATGACGCACCATGTGGGTCATTAGTGTGGAAATCAAGAGAGTTGATTTCTAACATGAAGTAGGAAAATACTTAGGCGCGCGCGGCGCGGCGCGGGTGTGTTGTTTTCTCAGAGTACGGATTTTTCTTGACTTTTTGATATCCAGACGTGATTTTTGACACCCCGAATGCGATCCCGGCTTTATCCCTTGGGCTTTTACTCAGACTTCAAAGCTCCAAATCATTCGAATTTAATCCGTGACATCTACATAGCTCAGAATCCTCCTACAAGGCATAAAACACACATTCAGTGCAAAACACTAGCGATTAAAGCTCAAACTCAATTAAAGTAC
Organism: Nicotiana obtusifolia; assembly: GCA_002018475.1. Taxonomy (NCBI): domain Eukaryota; kingdom Viridiplantae; phylum Streptophyta; class Magnoliopsida; order Solanales; family Solanaceae; genus Nicotiana; species Nicotiana obtusifolia. Next base: position 95,942 of record MCJB01035163.1, on the reverse strand, counting down.
AGTAAATTAGAGTGAAATAAGCGACTAAAACACAAGATTATAGCATACCATCAACACCCCACACTTAAACCATTGCTCGTCCTCGAGAAATCAAACTACACTTTATATAGACACGACCTTTCTGAACAACCCTCATAACTCATCACACCAAGAATATTTGAAATAGATTAAGCACACTAGTGTAACATCTTCACCTCAAGATTTGACTCAAAAGCACTACGCATTATTTATAACCCGCTCACTTACTCTAATATAGAGGTCAAGCATTACCTTTCATTCATGAATCAATTGCCCTCACAACAATAGAGAGTAGTTCGACACACATAATAGATATTAAGAACAATTAGGAACTCAAGATAGAAAGAATTCGCTCACTCTCAGAAACAACATTCATATGCTACAAAAGATTAACCATAGGCTTGCCCGTAGTGTACTACTCTACTAATTGAGCTCATTTAGCCAAGGATCAAGTAGGACTTTAAATGGTTGTAATGTAGGCTGTGGGACGGGTAAGATACATTTAGATATAAGAGTGACTAAGCCTCCCTAAGCACTTTTAATACATACACTTTAACATTCAAAACCCCACACTTATGTCAAACCATACTCCAACTTCACATCAATATGCATTAGCTCCCTACTTCTTTAAGCACAATTACGTCAAGAGTTACCACTGTCAAAGAATAATAGCACACCAATACAACATATTTTGTTTTTCAATTCAAGTGGCTCTTATATTTTCAGAACATTGTACCTTTCTCCTTATTTCATTAGTTCCACTCAAAAGCCAAACCAACCACCCCACACTTCAACTTTTACAAAGTTCATAATAAATTTAAGTGCTCATGAGAGGTATAAGGTTCAACTAAATGATCAATTCAAACGAATGGGTAAGGCTTGTAATGTGGTTGCCAAAGAAATAGGATCATAGGCTAAATTGGGTTAACTAAGATACATAACAATAAGGTGGGTAAAAGCATATATCTGGCTCAACAAAGAAACGCCTAAAACACTTCCAAGACTGAATAAAACTACAATTTCGCTTTGCAAACACTCGAGGTAAGTTCCAGACATCGGATGCAATGCACATAATAACACAAAACCTCACTCACACATGGCACATAACGTGCTCAAGATAGGATCATCAAGACACTCTAGTCGAAGAAGTAAAACAAAGTTAAGATCATACACTTTAAAGTACTTATACAAGAGTCAAAAACCGAGCCTAAGCGTCACAACTAAAGCACTCACTATTCTCAAGGTATAATAAAGTTAAGAGACATTGTCTTCAATTCAATTCATAGCACAAGGTTTCCTACTCCTAAAAAAGATAAAAACTAACTATACTCGGTTCAAACAAAACATTTGAAAAAGAATCGCGGCACAAAGAAAAATCAAAGGGGAATAATTACACTACCTAACAAAAGAAAATCTTTTTGTCTTTTTTTATTTCGACTTTAATCCCTCAAGAAACCTGTCGAATGATATCCATCATTGGGAAAAAACGAAAATTTGAAAATTTTCAAATTTTTTATGTTTTTTTTCTTTCTATCTCTAACTACTAAAACAACAAAAACTAACCAACACATATACATACAACATACAAATATCCCCCACCCTACACTTTAAGTTGTGGCATGTCTCCATGACACACAATTAAACAGCATAAGGTAAAGAAACTTCCCTGAATATCTTGTTGGGGTATGAGTCGAAGTCGAGATCCATTCCTCGCCTTCGAACCAATGCGCACATCCACGTCGACATCTTCTTCTCAGCCTTCTTCGGGTGCACCCCACACTTATCTTTCTCACTCAGTGCAGCCTTTTCTTTTGAGCCCTTCACTTTCCACTCAACACTTGCAGTTGGCTTCTCCTTTTTGGCCCGCGTTTCTACATTCATCTCAAAAGTCACTGTCTCCTCACCCACTCTAAGCATGAGTCTTCTCTCGTGTATATTTAAGATTGCTCTACCCCTTGCTAAGAATGGTCTTCCTAAGATGAGAGGGACCTCCTTTTTCTCCTCCATATTCACCACTATAAAGTCTACAGGAAATACAAACTTATCTACCCGACCTAAGATAACTTCCACTATCCCCTCAAGTATTAAAGTCATTTGGCTTGCCAATTGCAAAGATATTGGCACCGACCTTATCTCTCCAATCTCCTTCTCCAGCTTATTGTAAATAGACAAAGGCATTAGATTAATTGATAGTCCAGAATCACATAAAAATTTGACAAAATTAATAGAGCCTAAAGAGCAAGGTATAGTAAAATTCCTTAGATCTCCTCACTTTTGTGGGATTTTGTGTTGCAAGATTCCACTGCAATGCTCTGTGAGCTTGACTACTGAGGTCTCTTCTATCTTCCTCTTCTTTGTTAGGATCTCTTTCAAGAATTTTTCATAAGCCGGCATTTGTGAGAGAGCTTCTGTGAATGGCAAATTTACATTAACCTGTTTCAGCATATCCAGAAATCTCTCAAATTATTTGTCCAGCTTTTCTCTATACAGCTTTTGGGAAAAAGGTAAAGCAGGCATGTGCTTGCTCTCTTCATTAGAGTCCTCCCTTCTTGAAGTTTCCTCCTTCTTCTTTTTCTCAGCTCCCTTTTTGCCTTTCTTCTTCTTATCAACTTCATTTTTCAGCTGCTCCCCAATTTCTATTTCAGGTACCACCTCTTTTTGGATTGGAGTGGGATCTTTCAACACTTGCCCACTTCTCAAGGTCATAGCATTCACTATTTTTTTGGGGATTTCTCTCAGTATCAGCTGGCAAAGTACATAGGACTCTCTTAGATAATATTGTTGCTATCTGTCCCACTTGTCTCTCCAAATTTCAAAACTCGGTGCCCAATTCTTTGATAGCTGCCCCATGAGCATCTAACCTCTCATATGTCTTGACAATAAAGGCCTTGATCAGATCCTCTAGACCGGGCTGAATAGGCTGTTGAGGCTGAAACTGTTGCCTTTGCTGATTTTGGAAGCTTGAAGCTCGTTGTCCCTAAAATCTGGGGTTGTTTTGTTGCCATGCATTTACAATACCCCCAGGTGAACTCCATGAAAAACAGGGGTGCTTCTGACCCATTGCATTAAAATTATAGTTCCCCACAGCATTCACTTTCTTAGTGGAGGCTTGACACTCATAAGTAGGGTGTCCTCTTCCACAAATATCACATGCTGCATGAGGTTCACTCTGTACCGAAGCTAAGGTCAGCCTCCGTATTTCTTTTGCCATTGCATCAAGTTGTACCTGCACAGATGTGTTAGCATCAATCTGGTAAACACCTATCTATCTTTTTCTTTCAGCACTCTCAGAAGGCCACTGGTTTGCATCTTCAGACAACTCATCTAAAATTGTGACTATCTCCTCTGGAGTCTTCTTCATCAACGAGCCTCCAGCTGCATTACTCAACGTTCTATGTGAGGCCGGTGTCAATCTATCCCAAAAATCCTGGAGTTGCATCCAGAGTTCAAATCCGCTATGTTGACACTTTCGAACTAATTCCTTAAACCTCTCCCAAGCTTCAAACACTGTTTCAGTATCTTTCTAACAGAAGTTATGGATTTCTCTTCTAAACTTGCCCGTCTTAGCTGAGGAGAAATATTTATAAGAAATTTTCTGGTCATCTCCTCCCATGTTCTAATTGACCCCTGAGGTAAGCTTCTAAGCCACTGCTTTGTATCATCTTTGAGTGTGAAGTGGAATGCCCTTAAATAAACTGCATCTTGTGAAACACTATTGTATGGAAAAGTGTTCATAATCTCCTCGAAGTCCATTAGATGGTTGTTAGATCTTTGTTCATCTTTCCTTTGAAGACACATCAGTTTTGCAGAGTTTGGAGCAACCCTTGCTTCAATTCAAAATTGTTCGCTGTAACTGGAAGTGGTCTAATACTTGACAATCTTTGGTTGTAGATCGGTCTAGCATAATTTCCAAGTGGTCTCCCAGCCCCGGGAGGTATATTTTCGAACTGGTCTGCACTCAAGTGTTGATTCTGAGCAATTCTCCGAGCCCTTTCCTCTTCATAGACAAGTTGTGCATTTCGAAGAGCTGCTTCCTCAGCATCTCGTGCAGCTTTTTCTCATTGTTGGGCTGCCTCTCTTGCAGCCAAATCCATATTATCATCATCTCCAGCCATAATATCTTTGGTTGAGGATTTCCCAACCTTCTCTATATTCTCGGGGAGATTTATTTCCTTCCTCAACTATCGCAGTTCTTTCTCGATTTCTGGTTTGTATGGTAGCACTTCCTTCCCAGAAGATCGAGTCATGCACCAATATAATTTGTAGCCTGCGCACAGTCAAAGAACACCAAGCACAAAAAGAGAAAATTAAAATAAAACAAAAAGAAAAAAATTCCTGAATTAGCACTACAAACTATTTCAAACACTATTGATTGCCAAACCTCAGAAACGGCACCAAAATTTGACGAGCGCAAAACACACACTTAAATATGCTCGCTAGTCGAATATAGTATAATATAATATCGTGTCCACAGGGATTGGAGCTAAACAGTATTATCGTAGTTTGTAGCTACATTGCTATCCAAGATAATCAACAGTGTAGAATTTTATGATTAGAAAACAAAAATTAACTAATAATCTAGAGCTAACTGATGAATGACAATCGAAACAAAAGTAAGCAAGGAAGATATCAATGGGAGAAAATAGGGATTGATTGGATAGGTGCAAGATAAATATTTGGGATTTAACTCTAGTTAATTCACTTCTAATGTTCAAGTGAGTCTCTCGAATTCACTCAATTATTAGTTCAAACGTTTAGTAGAAACTCATCTCTCAATTAAGTCTCAACCTCACAATATAAACCAATTTAAGCTCGGTGAAGAAATGCATGACTTCGTAGTGGATTAGTCTTTAGGAGAACCTCTCTCGATTATCCTCCTAACTAGGTTTAATCAACAATTCAACTAGCCTCTTTCGACTACTAAGAAGAATTAATGAATTCAACCAATAAGATAATGCAAAGATATCACAAGTCATGTCTCTTGATTACATGAACATGTGAATAAAGATTTAACAATTAAAACATCCGAACTCTTGTCTTGAATGAGGATTGAATGATGTGTTTTTGCTTCTCCACCTGCTCCTTAGCCTCCTTAGGTCTTAAATGTGTCAAAAGTCCTGGGAACAATGTTTTTCCATGTATTTATACCAAGTAGGGTCGAGCCCAAATGAAAATTCCTTTTCTTACGCGAAGTAGGACAACTGCTCTATAATTTGCACAGGCGGGCCGCATGTGGCGACGCGTGATACGCTCAAATTACACTTTAATAAATAGTGTAAGCGGTCGATGTCAAATATAATAACCCAACAAGGTTGGGGTCGAATCCCACAGGGAATAGGTGTGAAAAGTTCACTTGATTAGTGTGTTACTCAACTACAGTCGTAATTCTATCCAGTTAACCATAACAAGAGTATGAATTGAATTTGATTTTAAATAAAGTCTAATTGCAATGTTGAGAATAAAAATAATTTGATTAAAGAAACCAAGGTTGTGTCTCCATTAATGAAGTGTAATGCTATTGATGTCAATATGATATATTTCTAACGGAAGATTCTTTTTGATATCCAAATGATGTCTAAGTGACTACCCAATATTTTTCAATAGTTAGGTAGTATTTCCTCTTTATGATTTTTCCAAATATAAAAGAGTTGTGATTAAGAACAATCAATTTATGCCAAATAAAAACCCACTTATTCCTAAGCGATTTTATTAAACAAGATTTAAAGCCTTGAGTCTTTGATATTTACTTCTACCAAATTCTGCCCCGCTTTCCCAAGCAAACATAGAATTTAACGGCGCTTGTTAATGTTTGCAACCACCAACAATGATTGAAGAATGAGAAGTAAATAAATATCAATCAACCGTTAAATATATATTCAATGTTAAACACCCAATAACATCACACCCATTTAGGGTCCACAACCTTAGTATTTAAAATTAGCTACTCATACTAAAATCTGAAAATAAGAGAATATTAACTGTCATAAAGCTTACAAAGTGAAAGATTCTTGACCCAAAAGTTTCCAAAAGAAAGGAATATTCAAGCCTTGTACTTTAGCTTCAAAGTCTGACAAGATAGCCCCCACAAAATCCTAATAGACCTATTTATAGAGGCCCAAAAATCGAGAAAAAATTCGGACTAATCTGCCCTGAAGTTGAATATGCGACCGCATTCTGTCGCATAACAGAAATGTGGTCCGCATTTTTGACATGTCTATTGCAGATTGTAACTCTAATTTCGCCTTCACCGCATTCATGGTTTGCGGTCCGCATTGTAGAAATGCGACCGCATCTTGCATCGCATTTTCTTCCTTCAGTAGGCTTCATGCTTGGTTTGCGGTTGCTTCTGCGGCTCACAAACACATTATGCGATCGCAGAAGCAACCACATTTTTGATATTGAACTTCGCCCAGGATTCTGTTTTGGTCTGCGATCTCTCTGTGCAATCTGCGGCTCGCAGACAAGTTATGCGATCGCAGATCTGACCGCATTCTTGACGTTGAACTTTGCCCAGAAGTTTGTCTTGATCTGCGATCTTGGTGTGAAATATGCGGCTCGCATGTGGTATTTGCAATAGCATATCCACCTCTGATATGCTTTTCTACTCTTTTCTTGTCTTTGTGGCTTTTTGAACTCTTTTCCATGCTCTTAGGTCCTTACACCTCATACCTTGCAAAAAATACTAAAATTACATAAGTACCTAGGAAAATTGCATTTAAAACAAGTTAAAATCTAAGCAATTTGTATCAAAATGTGCCGAAATTCCCCAGCACATCGACGCGCCATACGGGGCATTAGTAGGGAAAACCAGAGAGTTGATTTCTGACAAGCAGGAGGAAAATACACTGGCGCGCCACACCGCGGGTGTGTTGTTTTCTCAGGGTACGGATTTTTCTTGACTTTTTGATATCCAAACGTGGTTTTCAACCCTCGAACACGATCCCGGCTTTATCCCTTGAGCTTTTACTCAGACTTCAAAGCTCCAAATCACTCAAATTCAATCTGTAACATCTACATAGCTTGAATTCCTCCTACAAGGCATAAAACACACATTCAGTGCAAAACACTAGCAATTAAAGCTCAAACTCAATTAAAGTGCAGTAAATGAGAGTGCAATAAGCGACCAAAATACAAGATTATAGCCTACCATCACCAACACCAACAATCAATAACAGCCCATGATATAATGAAGATAGTAAACATAAATAACATAGAATATATCATGTTCAACTCGTTCACAAATACTAAATATTAATAAAGCTTTCCAAGTATAACAGTCAAAGGCCAATCTGAGTTTATCAAGGAAACTCTGATTTGCCAAACTTTCAACAACATATAAGACATTTCATTTACCAGCTAGCATGAGGAAAATACATCTTTATGGCTACATGTCAAATACACATGTCAAGTCAATAATATCACAGTGAAACCATCAAGCACTCTCACACTCAGTACACTCACATTGCCCGGCACAAGTGCCCTTGCCATCACACACAGAACTACACTCAGCACTGTATAGGTGCCTGGCATAAATGCCCCTCCTCAAAGCATATATATAAACTTGTGCCGGCGTTCACTATAATATTAGACTCCGGAGGGGCGGATCCTTGCCCAAGTGCTAATCAACAAACGATATAACTGTCGCGGCATGCAACCCGATCCAAATATCAATCCGTTTTGGCGTGCAACCCCATTCAAATATCAATTTGTTGCGGAATGCAACCGATCTATATATCAATCACAATACGGCTCTATGGCCCACATCAGTCATCAATTGCTCAAATATCAATGGCTCACGTCTCACAGAACTCAGCCCAAGCAGTATAACATAATAAAGGCATCAACAGCATGTGCTATGCCACATAGATAATAATATACAGAGATCAAGATATAACATGCGGATAAACAATTATGCCCGAGAATATGACTAGCACTCAAATCTCAATTAACCACATCTCGCAGTACTCACTTCAATAGTGTTACACATATGAGGAATCAACAACATATGAGAAATCAGAATAAGAATGCACTGAGATAGAGATACTATACACGGATATAGTATCATGACTGAGAGTGTGTCTACAATTAAGGCAAACAAACATAACTCAAATAGTCATACACGTAGAGAAAACACGGATGTAATGAGGCATGAAAGCAAACTAGTCTCATAGTAGTCTAAAGTCTACCCGGATCATGAATACCCAGTGTACACACACACGCTCGTCACCTAGCATGTGCGTCACCCCCAACACATCTCAAGTATCGTAGTGCACAAGGATAATTACCCTCAAACCAAGTTTAGATATGTTACTTACCTAATATAATCCAAATCCATACTCTAAAAATGCCTCCCAACGCAAAATCAACAACCGAACGGCTCGAATCTAGCCAAAAGCAACTCAAAAACATCAAATAATGCTATAGGAATCAAACCGAAACGATAAAGGTCAAATCCTTAATCAAATACTCAAAGTCAACCAAAACGTCAACCCATTCCCACACCTCAAAACCCGACATAACCCCCAAATTCTGATAAACCATCTAAATACGAGTCCAACCATACTAATTTCATCCAAATCCCACACCGAATAGATGTTCAAAACCCGATTCTTCACTTTAGAAAAGTTTTGACAAAACCCCCCAATTTCTCTTTTAGATTCATCAATCAAATGCCAAAATCAAAGATAGAATCATGAATAATAATCAAAACCGATTTAAGAAAACTTACCCCATTCCAAGCGGTGAAAATCCCTTTGAAAATCGTACAAATGTAAGTTTTCAGTCTCAAAATACAATAAAATGAACCAAACCCTCGATATATAATAAGTGGTGACCTTGCACCTGTGATCCCTTTCTCGCATCTGCAAATCAGCTGAAACTGACCACTTCTCGCATCCGTGGATCAAAACCCACATTTGCGGCTCCGCATGTGCGCACGTAACCTCGCTGAAGCGCCTCAGCATCTGTGCCAAAATATCTACGCCAAAACTCTCCTCGGCACCTCCTCTTCACAGAAGCGAGCCTTCCTTACATAAGCGGATCCGCATCTGCATCCAAATCTGCACAAGTGTGAAGAACCAGAACCAGAACTGCCCATCATGATCAAAATAATCCGAAACTCATCTGAAACATACCCGACTCCCTCGGGAGCCCGTTCAAACATAACAACAAGTCCCAAAAAATATAACACGAACTTACTCGAAGCCTCAAATCACACATAATAACATCAAAACTACGAATCGCACCTCAAATCACGCTTAATGAAATATTTTAGATTTCCAAATTCCAAACTTACGCCGAACATGTCTAAACAACTCGGAATCACCTCAAATTTTTCACACAAGTTCCAAATGACATAACGAACCTATTTCAAATAGCGGAACAAAGATCTGAACCCAATAACATCAAAGTCAACTCCCGGTCAAACCTATGAACTTCCAAACCTTCAAATTGCCAACTTTCGCCAACTAGAGCCAACACATTCTAGAAAACGTCCAAATGCAAATCCAGGCATACGCCCAAGTCCAAAATTACCATCCAGACCTAACAGAACTATCGAAACTTCAATCCGAGGTCAAATACACAAAAGTCAAACTTGGTCAACTCTTCCTTAAAGCTTCTAAAATGAGAATTATTCTTCCAAATCAATCCCGACCACTTGAAAATTGAAATCGACCATATACGCAAGTCATAATTTATCATATGAAGCTACTCAAGACCTCAAACCACCCAACAGAATGCATATGCTCAAAATAACCGATCGGTCATTACATTCTCCCCCCAATTAAACATGTTCGCCCTCGAACGTGCCAAAAGTTGGAACAAAGCCATCAATTTACTGTATAAACTCTCCATACACAACCCATGGTTGATCCCACGTCACCCCAATCCATATAAGCCCGTCAACACCACCTAATTGTATATTCTTCCTTCAACCTTAGTTCACAAACCTTAAATCCAATTTCCAACATCTGGAATAAATTATAAGACGTGATTCTCATATCTGCATACCGTATAAGTCTGAACAAGATATATCAAGCCATAGCCATATTCCAAGATATTTTCACATGATGAACCACATAACTCATATACTCCTGGCAATAACTTCCGACCACAATAGCTACTCATTGATAAATTTGGTACGTGTGGCATACCTCATATCAAACAAAACTTGTTCTGAACCTTCATACACTGCCAAGGATGAAAGAAACGCATAGGAACTCATAACCACTAATCATATCAACAAGTCATGGAGCTCTCCCGCCTGTTAAGAACCATAGCCAAATTCTAAGTTGACTAGTGAAATTATCTCATCTCCCAAACATACATTGATCAATTCCAATAGCACTTATTCCAGGTCCGATAACCTCATCTAATACATTACCAGCTGCTCGACCTACATGCCACACTAATACCACCTAGAGCCACATCCCATGTAATCCGTGCACCAAACAAGCAATAACTCGAATGTGAACGATAATGGAACAAGAACCAAATGAGGGAACCATTTTTCAAGCTCAACAGATACCACCACTAAGCACAAAGCTAAGGACCCATCTAAAAGAGGAGAAACAAAACACATGAAATAGCACAAAGGATCATATTCCAACATAACTCCGTTGCGATGTGTGACCACATCCAAACACACCGGTCCATATGGAGTACGTCGAGTCATGATGCTCATAGTCAACAACCATATGCATATCAACTACAAACACGCGAAGTGCATGACCATAAGCATGGAGAAACGGATAGCACAATATTCGACAAACAGGAAGACCATAACCAAGGTGCAATCCATCATTTAACACCCCAAGAACCATCTCACTCGAATTTTTCCACAAAGCCTAAACAAAATCAGATCATGTGCAAATAGTCAACAGTCTTTCAATCCATCGTAGTATAGAAGAGTAACACATAGAACATATAAGAACACTAATAAGATCAACTCTAGTTGATGGCACACCCCTCAACCCTAGCAGTGCGGAGCAAACAAACCTGATCTGATATAGAACACACATTTTCATTAAGCCTAACAATGAGTCCCCAAATCAAATCCGATCATCCATAAATGGGTAAATAACCTTCAAAAAGTCCACAGTAACCTAACCATAAAACATACAATCAGCCATCAAACTCTTAACATATCTTCAGCGTCCGCAACCAAGGAACGATCTGTCTTTGAGAACTCCCACTCTCCAATTCCCAATAATACAAGAATCTCCATATCCGAACCTAACTACCTACTCAAATAATGGCATATCCCTCATATATAATCATCTCACAAGAAACACTCCCATGAATCTCTCGCGCCACGTACCATATTCTGAACATCGGTAGCCGATAACCCGACGATTACCGTAATATCAATCAAGTATTCACAAGTCATAAACACAGTGCGCCTTTAAAAATGCACACCCTTTCCAAATGATACCGGATAGTGCCAATATTCTTCTAAACATCTGAAACCGTCCATGTTGTCTATACTCATGACCTCCCTTCGATATTGAATTCGCATCCATGTACATGAAAATTTCAGTCCCACAAGACGCACCTCATCTATCACACCATCATATGAAGAAACGAAAATCCCATTATCAGCCGTGAACCACAAGTAGGATAGACACCCTATCAACCAGGAACCTTTCCTCTTGACCCCATCCAGGAGAAAATTACAACATGCAGCAAACTCCCCATGCCTGTAGAAAAATATTTATATCAAGTCGTGGTCAACACTATCGAGAACTCTCCCAAACCAGTTTGCACAAAACCAAGCCGTCAAAACTGAATCCCTCTAACTTCATCCAACTCATGCAGATCGTTCAACCCAAGAGCATTGACACAAAAGACTCATAGAGTCTTACCATCAAAGGAACCGATCACTTCTATTACTAAGCACTACCCAGCTGACCTATTTCTTCAAGTCCCTCTCGCCTCGCCTTCAAGTTAACATTTCTCCTTGCCAATACACTACAATCCTTAACCCAAAGCTCACACAAGAGATCCTAGCATAAAACCACGTCTTCTTAAGGCACATAAGCCACTATATTCCCTCTTAAGCACCCAGTAGTAGCAAAATCGGACTACCCACCCAAAGAGACCTTATGTGAATTTGAAGTTGTTTCTTTAACCTCTATAATATTGAAATGCAGAATCACTAATGACACAGAAATACCGCAAGTCTCAACACTATCTAATGCAATCTCAGATCTTAGCTATATACAAATTCGGGAAATCCTCAAATACCAAATACAAATCTTGAACTCATTAGAACTTTCTCGAAAAGCACACACTCTGCTTTAATCTCTAATGCACCGCCAATACGAGCCAGATGACTTGTGCTCCACTAGCACACAAACACCTAAAGATACTTATCACAATCTAAATCGTGAAAATCCCCTCCAAGATCGCCAAATCCGAGCTCCCAACCTCAAAATATTATAAAATAACTCAATCCTCGAAATATGTATCAATCTGCCAGTGAATCCGCATTTGCGGTCAAACAGTCGCATCTGTGACACCGCTTCTGCGGTACAAATCTCGCATCTACGAGTATCTTTCAACGGGCCATCCATCACATCTGCGACAAACTAGCCGCTTCTGCGGCTCCGTAGGTACAGTTCCTCAAGTGCAAAAGTGAAATTCCTCAGTCTGACCAAGCCCCCCAGGTACGCACCTAATCTCGCAGAAGCACCTCCGCATATGCGCCAAAATCTCTACAAAAGCAAAACTCCTATGGGCACCTCCTCTTCGCAAAAGCGAGCCTTCTCTCATATAAGTGGATCCGCACCTGCGACCATATCTGCGCAGGTGCAAAGAACCAAAACCAGAACTGCCTATCATGCTCAAAATAATCTAAAACTCATCAGAAACCTACCCGAGCCCTTCGGGATCCCGTTCAAAGATACTAACAAGTCCCAAAACATAACACGGACCTACTCTAGGCCTTAAATCCCATAATATAACATCAAAACCATGAATTGTCGATCAAGGTCAATCTCTTAAGTTCATAAACTTCAAACTTCGAACCAAGCGTCCGATTCAAGCCCAACCAATCTAGAATCCAACCAAACTTTGCACACAAGTTCGAAATGATATAATGAACCTATTCCAACTATCAAAAAAATAATCCAAAACCGATAACATCAAACTCAACTCTCAGTCAAATCTATGAATTTCTAAACCTTCAAATTAGGAGTGGGCATAATACCAACCAAACCGGAAAAACCGACCAAACCGACAAGTTCGGTTTACTCGGTTCGATTTATTCGATCGGTTCGTGGTTTGTGATTTTTTTAAATTTGGTTTTCAGTTTGCTGATCTGGTTTGGGGTTATGATTTTTCGATTAACCGAAAAATCAAAGTTTCTAAGAGTGCTGGTGGGCTCTCCTCTCTTTACCCGCATACGATGTATTAACTGAAGTCCAATTCTAAAGTCCAATGCAATTTCCTTACTAAAATTTAAGAGTAAATAGTCCAACCCATAATAATTAAACTAGTGCTACAATTGCATTATCTATTTTCCCATTCACCAGTCATAATAATTGCCCTTATTGGATATCCTGCTGCTACAAGCCCGCTAGGGTACATCTGTTCTCCCTGCGTTCTCTTTCATTCGCTAGGCTTAGCATGTCCGTGAATGTTAAATTGAAATGAGAAAAAGAATATTATTCGGTAGACTGTCCAATGCTTCGCCCATCCTTTTGCTTGACTAAAGATAAATAATGAGATCAATTATGTTTCATTTTGTTGAGTTTACCCAGTTGATGCATGTTGCTGCACTTTCTCTATATTTGCTCAAGCTTAAGTGATTTAGCTGATAAGATGTGAACATTTTACTGTACAATAAGAATTAATGCTACTAAATTCTTTGTTATTTGACATGCCCAAACCGACCGAACCGAATTAGTAAAACCCCGAAAAACCAAACTAATTTCGGTTCGGATATTGGTGCAACAAATCAAAAATCAAAAATCGAAAAGACCAAATCGAACCGACCAATGCCCACCCCTACTTCAAAATGCCAACTTTTGCCAATTAGAGCCAAAACCTTCTAGAAATGTCCAAATACAAATCCAGGCATATGCCCAAGTCCAAAATCACTATTCGGACCCAAAGGAACCATCAAAGCTCCGATCTAAGGTTAAACACACAAAAGTCAAACTTAGTCAACTCTTCCAACTTAAAGATTCTAAAACGAGAAAATCAAATCCCGAACCACTTGAAAACCAAAATAGATGATACAAGCAAGTCATAATACACCATATGAATCTACTAATGACCTCAAACCACCGAACGAAATACAAATGTTCAAAATGATCGGTTGGCTCGTTGCATTGTCCCCCACCTGAACATACGTTCGTCCTCGAATGTGCCAAGAGTTGTTCCAAAGCCATCAAATCACTGTATAAATCATCATACACATACCCATGGGTGATCCTACGTTACCCCAATCCATACAACCCTGAAACCACAACCTAACTTAAGATCTTTACTTCAACCTTGGTCCATAAACTTTAGAACCTAATCTCTAACATCTGATGTTCAATATATGACCCGATTATCACATCCAAACACTGTATAAGTATAAACAAGTTGCATCAAACCATAATAACCATACTCCAAGATAAAATCACACGATATACCACATAACTCAGATACTCGTAGCAGTAACTTCCTACCACAATAGCTGTTCATTACTAAATCTGGTGCCAGCAGCAAACCACATACCAAATAAAGCCTTGTTCCAAACCTTCGCACCACCACTAATGATGTAAGAAATATGTAGAAACTCATAACCACTCATCAGATCAACAAGCCATGGGGCTCACTCGCCCTATAGGAACCATTGCCAAATTCTAAGTTGACTAATGCCATTATTCCTCAAACTTACCTTAACTAAATCCAATAGCAAAAATTCAAAGTTCAAGAATCTTATTTCACCTAGGTAAGCTACTCGCCTGAATGGTCACAAAAATGACACCTAGAGAAATATACAATGCAATTCGTGCACCAAATAAGAAACATCTCGAACGTAACCAATGATAGAAACGGAACCAAATGAGAGAACCGTCCCACAAGCTTAACAAATACCACCAAAAAGTGCAATTCTATGAACCCATCTCATAGAGGAGAAAAAAACACACAAGATAAGCACAAAGGACATATCCCAATACCACTCTGATGCGTCACATAGCTCGATCCAACATACCGGTCCACATGGAATACCCATCGAGTCATAATGCTCACAATCAACAAACACTTGTGTACCAACAACAAACATGTCAAGATCATGCCCATAACCATGAAGAAACAGATAGCACATTACACCACAGGCAGGAAGACCTTAACCAAGGTGAAATCCACCATTTAACACCCCAAGAGCCATCTCGCTCAAATTCCACCGCAAGGTCCTAACAGAACCGCATCAAGTGTGCAAACAGTCATAAATCTCACAACCCATTGTAGCATATAAGAGTAACATGTGAAACATATCAGAACACAAGTAAGATCAACTCTAACCGATGTCACACCCCTCAACACTAGTTGTGCGGAGTAAACAAACTTGACCTGATGTAGAACACACATTCTCATTAGGCCTATCAATGGGCCCCTAAATTAACTCGAATCACCCACAAATAGGTCAATAGCTTTCCAAAAAGCCTTTAGTAACATGTCCATAGCACATACCATCTATCGTCTAACTTTGGCCATATCTTCACCATGCACAACCAAGGAACAATCTACCTATGAGAACTTCCAATCTACAAATCCCAAGAATACAAAAATCCTCATATCCGATCTCAACTCGACCACTCAAATAACTGACACATCCTTCATGCACAATCCTCTCGCGAGAATTTCTCCCATAAATCTTCCGCGCAACATAGCAGAATCTGAACATCAACAGTCAACAACCAGGCAATCACCGTAATACTAATCCAATACCCGCAAGTCAAAACACAATGTCGCATTTCTGAAATGCACTCTTCCTCTCAAGTGATACGAAGTAGTGCCAGCATTCTTCTAAACATTTGAAACTTCCCATGTTGTCTAGAACCCATAACCTTCCTTTCAAAACTAACCCGCAAACTTGTGCATGCAAATCTCAATCCCACACGATGCACCGCATTCATCATGCCATCATATGAAAATAGAGAATTCTATTATCAGCTCTAAATCACAAGTGAATATACACCCCTATCAACTAGGAACCTTCCACTTGACTATATCCAGAAGAAAATCACAACACGCAATAAAATCATCATACTTGTAGGAAGCATCCCCCCAAGTCATGGTTGACACCATCGAGAACTCTTTGAAACCTATTTGCACATAACCAAATCATCAGAATTGAATCCCTTTAACTCAACCAAGTCATGCAGACCACCAAGCCTAAGAGCATTCCCACAACACACCTACAAAGTCTCACTACACCAAAAGAACCAAAAGCACCAATCCTTTCTATTACCTTGCCGACCCAAACCACTACCAAGCTGACCCATTTCCTCGAGTCCCTCTCGACTTGCCTTCAAGTTAACACTTCTTCTTGCCAGTAACACTATGGTCCTTAATAAAAGCTCACCCCAAGAGATTTTAGCATGAAACTACGTCGTCTTAAGGCCCAGAAGCCATTGTATTCACTCTTAAGCACCCAATAGTATTGAAATCGAGATATCCACTCTAAAGAGACCTTCTGTGAATCTGAAGTTGTATCTTTAACCTCTCTAATGCTGAAATGTAGAATAATTAATGATACAGAAATCCGCAAGTCTCGACACTGTTGATGACGTCTAAATCCACTACTAAAAAGTGAATGGACACGGTCACATACAATATAATATACCCAACTATGAGTCAGCGTCAAATCCCACAGAGAACAATATGTAGGCGTAGGCGTGTAAGAGAATTATCATTTATTATGCTAAGCCAAACACTAGAAAGGTATTGAGAAAATATTTATAACTAATTGTGAAAATAAAAACTAATCTAGAAAGCAAGTAGAATGATTAATAGCTACAAGCATAGATGCAATAGGAATTACACTCAAGTAACATCCAATGTATTTCACGATTTTACAAATATGAGCGAGTTTATGTTAATTAGCCTCAGATATTAATTCTATATTTAGCTTCTTTCGAAGACTAACAAGACTTCCTAATTGAATTATCCCTAAAATAATTAAGAGATTAAGCACACCCGAATATGGCTATAAGTAGTTCAATCTTTTCCCTAGGTAGAATCTATAAAGTGAGGGTTAACGCCTCAAGTTCTTATTAATCTTTCTCAACCCCAAATTATCTTTTCCAAAATTAATTTGAAGTTAATGGATGAGTCCTAGGGTTAGCTAATCCTTTTGGAAACACTAAAGAACAAGAATAATTAAAGAAATAATAACTCACTTTAATATAAATAAAAATCATTCAATACATAAACACAACAAGATATTTAATTTACACTTTAAATATGAATATTCCCATAAACAAGATTCAAGTGTTAAAAAAAATATGACACACTTAATGATGCAAATCAAGAAGCTATATTAGCCTTTTGTTATTTAGCTCGCCAAAACAAGTTCTTATATGCCCTCGAATAGGTGTGTGGACGTGTCTTCAAGTTCAAAAGGCCCAAAATTATTTTCAAGAAGCCAAGACCCTTTCCTTCTTAAATAGGATTTAGTTTATTCCTTTTAGAATAAGGATTTTCTTTTTAGCAGAATTTTAGTTTCTTTTCCTTGCAGAATAGGGATTTTACTTTCCTTGTCTGTAGTTATTTTATTTCCCTATTAGAATAGGAATTGTAGTCATCAAAGAAGAGACTCTAGGCCTATACAAAAGGTTTTCTTGCCCTGTAGAAGGCAATTCATGTTTTTGAGGTTTGCCCTAGTTTTACAATAGAGTGTTTTTCTCTATTTTGTCTTATTTATCCTTGTTTTTGGTTCCAAGAAAAGTGGTGATAGTCTTTATCTTATTTTTAATTGTGTGTGATTTTTTATCACGTTAATTGATTCCAAGTGGTGACTTTAGGAACTTGTTTAGTTCTTGATTTTTCAAGAACACGTTTCTTGATCTAAATTTGTTCTTTTGAAATCATAGAATCATAACTTTCATTAAATTGGTGCAGCATCAATATTTACTTGTTTTGAACGAGTAAATAGTCTTTCTTTCCGAGTACTAAAACTTAAGATACGTTGTTTCTTGAAGTCGACCCACAAATCACGTTTTCGTTTCAAGATCTTGATCCTGGTCGGTTGGTTCTTTATTAACTCGAAGAATCACATCAATTTGGTATCAGAGCAACAGGTGGTGAACCTAATATGCAAGCAAAAAAGGTCGTTGGGTTCAAGAAGGTGAAAGAAGAGCAGCCGATTGTGACATGGAGATGGAAGAGATGAGAAGGATAATAGAACAACTACTGAGGCAACTCCAACACAACGAAAGGCATGAACGCGTAGAAGGCCCAAGGAAGACGATGAAGGGACTTTGATATTAACCCATTTCATATGGCTAATTGAGATGACTCCAGTGAAAATTTAGATCCTCCTAGGAGACAACGAGAAGATGACTCTGATCGCGCAAGGAGGAGGAGGAACCATACTCGAGAGAAAAGGGATGATGTGAAGGTTGATGTTCCTAATTTTGATGGAAAGGCACAAGGGCATGCGTTTATGGAGTGGTTATTGACCGTAGAACGAATCTTTGAGTTAAAGGATTATTTTGAGGAGAAAAAGGTTAAGATCGCTGCCATCAAGTTTAAGGGATATGCTTCACTTTGGTGGGACAATTTGAAGCGAAAAAAAGAGAAAGAGAAGGATGTGGTAAGGTTCGAACTTGGGAGAAGATGAAGAGAGAATTTCAAAGACGTTTTCTTCCTGATACGTACAAACAAGAGAACTATCTTAAATTTCATAACTTTCGCCAAGGAGACCAGACCGTGGAAGACTACACTCGAGTGTTTGAATACCTCATGATTAAGTGTGATACCCGAGAACTTGAGAAACATATTATAGCAAGATACATCGATGGATTAAGATGTGCCATCTCCGATGTTATTCGCCGACAACCTTATTGGACATTCAATGATGTACAAAAGCTTTCCATCAATATCGAACAACAACAAAAGGAGCCAAAAAAAAATATACTTTAAGAAGAATTACTCCAACCAGGGGAGTACTAGTAGTGGTAGTGATGGAAATTCCAAGGCAATTTATAGAGGTAATTCTTCCTAATTCATCTTCAAAGGGTGATGAAAAGAAATCTTAGGGGGATATGACTAGGAGAAGATGTTTTAAGTGCCAAGGTTTTGGGCATGTGCAAGCTGATTGTCCCAACTATAAGGCTGTTATGTTGGTTGATGAAGAAGATGATTCCAATCATAAAGACAACCAACCAATTGAGTAAGTTAATGAGGAAGATGAGGATGCCTATGTAGAAACTGATGAAGGTGATATGCTTGTTATTCAGAAGATTCTACATGCTGAATATGAAGATGAAGAATCATCGCAATGAGATGCCCTTTTCCACACGAGGTGTACATCACATGGCAAGATATGTTCAGTGATTATCGATGGTGGAAGTTGCATTAATGCTGTTTCAGAAGAGATGGTGACTGAATTGGGTTAGGAGACTGAGGTACACCCCAAACCTTACAAAGTCGGGTGATTACAATATGATGGAGGTATGAAAGTCACTAAAAGATGCTTGGTCTCTTTTTCTATTGGTAAGATCTATAAAGACCAAATTTAGTGTGATGTGGTAAAGATGGATGCTTGCCATTTATTACTTGGAAGACCATGGCAATATGATAAGTGTGCTTTTCATGATGGATATAGTAACACCTATTCATTCATAATTGATGGACGTAAGATCGTTTTGACGCCATTGCACCCAAAAGAACTGTCAAAGAAGGCAAAGACTATGTCTGATACGCTAATGACCAGATCACAGATTATTGGCCACAGCAATAAAGGAGAGCCATTGTACATAGCAGTAACCATGGAAGACTCACAAGATGAGGATCATGAGTTAGATACACGAGCCAAGAAGTTACTTGCTAAGTTTGATGATGTGATCTCTGAAGATGTTCCGTTAGAACTTTCACCCATGTGCGATATTCAACGTCAAATTGACCTTATACTAGGAGCATCATTGCCAAACAAAGCAGCTTATAGGATGAGTCCTACACAACAAGCTGAACTCCAAAGACAAGTCGAAGAACTATTGGAGAAGGGTTTTAATAAGGGAGAGCCTTAGTCCCTGTGTCGTACCTGCTTTGCTTGTTTCTAAGAAAAATGGCATTTGGAGGATGTGTGTTGACAGTTGAGCAATCAATAAGATCACTATCAAATATCGCTTCCCAATCCCAAGGTTAGATGATCTATTTGACCGATTACATGGTTCTAAGATCTTTTCAAAGATTGATTTGAAGAGTGGGTACCACCAGATTCGTATGAGAGAAGGTGATGAATGGAAGACTGCCTTCAAGACTAGCCAAGGCTTGTATGAATGGTTGGTAATGTCTTTTGGTTTGTCAACTGCTCCTAGCACATTCATGAGTCTTATGACTCATGTGTTTAGACCATTCATTGGGTAAATTCAAATACCGAATACTTCCTCGCATGGAATATAAAATGATAAAATATCGAATAAAATGTCACACTCCAAGTCAGATGGACTCACAAGTATGCTGACTCCTTGTCGAATATTATGCACGATTCTGCTGAGGCGAACCGCCCGATCCCATAAGAGTTGTGGTACAATATCCTGTCGTGGTGTACGGCCTGATCCCATAAGAATATATTATATGATATTGCCGAGGCGAACGCCCCGGTCCCATAAGAGTGTGTTATATAATACTGCGAAGCAAACGGTCTGATCCCATAAGAATGTCTTACATGATACTGCCAAGGCAAACGACCCGATCCCATATGAGTATATTACATGATACTGCGAGGCGAACGACTCGATCCCATAAGAATACTAATGAGGCATTCAGCCCGATCGCATAAAAATATGAAACTTTGACGGATCACTGGCCCCACTCACGAATATACATGTGAGTTATGAAATTCAAGAAACCTTCGGACAGATACGTACAACACAAGAGAAATCCGTAAAAGAAAGTATAATTTCTATGACTAATCAAGTAGCTCATCAAGTATCTAAAATAGCAAGTCCGATATTCTACGCAAGTCTAGTCTCGGGCTAAAATATAAATTAAGGTATTTAAACAAGCAAGAATAATTCAAGTAGTACAATTAAAATATGGTGTGAGTCTACGTCTAACCGGTCATAATCAAGAATCTAGCATACGCACAGTCACTTGTAACTTCATACGCGTGTAGCTCTCATGACACATAGCAAGTAACAAATATAGCATCTACAGAGTAAATTCCCTCATACAAGGTTAGACAGGAGATTACCTTGCATTGAAATTCGATAACCGACCCCAACGCCTCAAATCAATGTCAAATGATCCGAAACTAGTGTGTAAATCAATCAAAATATACTCAAAGACTCACAATTTAACAATTAGAAATAATTCCCAACTCCACACAAAAAGTCAACAAAGTCAATTCCCGGGCCCACGTGCCCCGATCACGAAAATTCTCAAAGATAGATATTACCCATAGCACCACGAACTTAAATATAAAATTTATTTCCAATTCCATGTCCAATTTCATAGTCAAAGCCAAAAAATATCATTTTTATGTTTTCTTCCAAAATTTCCCAATTTTACTAATTTTCATGTTAAAAGCCATATATAATCCATGTATATAACTTACAACAAGTGGGAATCACTTACCTTATGATAGATGATGAAAATGGCTTATCCAAATCGCCCAAAACCGCCTTAGCAAAAGAGAAATGAGCAATTTCCCGATTTGCTAACTTATATTCTGCCTAGGTCCTTCCTCTTCGCGACTGCGGAAGCACCCTCGCGATCGCGAAGGCCAAATCAGCCTCGCCTAAAACTTCTTCTTCACGAACGCGAGGTCCCTTCCACGATCGCGAATACGCGAACACGAGCCCAGCTCCACGAACATGAAGGGAAAACCTTCCAGCCTCAGAAATTCGCCTTCCGCTATCGCGAACTCCATCACGCGATCCCGATGAGCACCCCACCGAACCAGGCCAACCCTATTAACACATTGCATTCGCGACCCTCACCATGCGAACGCGAATCACAGCCAGATCATGCACTACGATCGCGAACCTTTAACCAGATTAGGAAGAATAAGTTCTTCCTAGCTCCTAGCAACTCTCTGCGATTGCGAGTCTCTCTCCGTGATCACGACGCACATAATGATACCAGAAACCAGCAAATCCAAATAAAAAAGGAATTGATCCGAAATAATTTGGAACCCGAGGCTTCTGGGACCCCGTCCAATCATACCAACAAATCCTCACACCTTATCCAAACTTAGCTAAAGGCTCAAAATGCCACTAATAACATCAAAGCCACGCGTCGACGGTCAAAATCCTTCTTTTAACTTTCAAACCTTCAAACTTCGTCGAACGCATCCGAATCATACTTAGGCATTTCGGATCACGACCAAACTTCAACCACAAGTTTCAATCGATTAAATGAACCTATCCAAGGTCCGGAAACACTGCTCGTAGTCCGATAACACCAAAGTCCACTATAAGTCAAACTTAGGTAGTTCAAAACCTTCAAGAATCCAACTTTTGATAATAAGTGCTGAATCGCTCCCAGACTACCCGATACTCAACTCGAACATATGAAATCACCTCACAAACATATAGGAACCTTCAAATCCTGATTTCGAATTGTTTAGTCAAAAGTCAAACCTTGGTCAACTATTCCAACTTAAAGCTTCCGAATTGAGAATTACTCTTCGAAATCAACTCCGAACTGCTCAAAAATCAAAACCGACTACGCGCCCAAGTCATAAATATAAAGCTACTCAAGGTCTCAAACTGCCGAACGACACGCTAGAGCTCAAAATGACTGGTCGGATCGTTACAATTAACCTAGAGGACGGAGCTTTGATTTCAACTTTTAAACACATAAATTTATCTCCTATTATGTCAATACATGCGATATAAATATATTAAACTATGTTAAGATTTTTTTATTTTATGATACATAAATTTACACGATCATAAATATATATGTGCGATATTTACATAACACTTAGTCAATCCAATATGCAAATTTTTAGAATATCATAAATCTCATCTTTCTCGTTTTACCCATCTAAAACAGAAAAATAAATTTACTAATCAAATGAACACTCACCTAAAATAGCAATCATGAGCCGCTCGTCCCATTCAGCATTGGAGAACTTTGATCTCAGGCCTTCTTGTCATGTTGGAGTAGAGACCAGGTCCTTTTGCCTATCATCAAATCTAAAATCGGATATCAAAATCAACTAATAAGAAGAACAATCGAGAGAGAAATAAAAGCTATCTAACGATGAAATAGAGGCAATCCAAGAATATGATTCTTCGTAAGTTTCTCGTCACAGTCCATGAATCTCATTGTTCGTCCCTTTTATCTATTCTTGAAATTGATTTTCTTCCAAAAATAACCGCAGAAAATAAAGAAGAAGGAGCAAACAACATATGTAACTTGATTTTTGATTTTGCAACATTATCTTTTTTTTTTAATGAATGTAAATAAGAAACATATTTAGAGCTGTAAGCTAATGGGACTCAAAGAGTCACCAGCTACATTTTTTAATTTGACTTGTCATGGGCTTCTATTACTATTTGTGGAAGGCCATTTAATTAATTCAACCATATAATATTATTGATAAAATGTGGGATTACTAAATTTTATGTTTCAGTGTATGATTGAATTTTTTATTTGCGATATAAATAATTTCAGAATTAATTATATCACATTTTGATATTATTCTTATTACACATCAATATAAACAATAATTCGATATAATTAATCCCGGAATATAATATCCAAATGTCATTCTTCAAAGCTCTTCTTTCGGTATCCTTTTAGAGAAGGCCAAAGTTGAAACATATTCTATATTATGTACGATATATTTTATTTTTAAGGCCAAAGTTAAAACATATTCTATATTATACACTATATATTCATTTTTAACCCGATAGACTAAATATTTATAAGAAAGTATACTCATTAATCCACTTTATAAACCCTATGACTTATTTAAAAACCAAAAGATCCAAACTAATTGCTTAATAAGTTTCCTAATCATAATCAATACCATCATCATCCAGACAGTAGTTTAAAATTAAATTAAATGCACCTTCCAAGATTTCAATTCTGTACTTTCGGAAGTTGTTTTCAAAAGTCAGAATAAGGGCGGTTTGACACGATAGTTGGGGCCTTTGNGGGGGGGGCGGGGGCTAGTATTTGTGTACAGAGGAATATGCTGCAGGTTCCATAATAAAAAACATAAAAAAGACAGAAAAGGTTTCTTGCAGACATCCTCAGATAACATGCTGAGTCAGTTCCTTAATCCAAACACTATATATAACTACTAAATCATGTCCAATATATATACATTACACAGACCCAACTGCTTCTCTCTCTATCTCTATATTCGGTTGTCTTTCTTAATTGAGGTACAATTCTCTTATTTCTATTTCTAGAATTTTGTCTATTTCTCAGTTTTAAATCTATATACAGTTTTTGATAATGACATTGATGTTAATGTGAAAGTTATGTATATATTATCAATATTCTTTTTCCAGCGAACCCTAGCTAGTTTTGGGCGTGGCATTTTTGTGAAAATAGGGGTTGGATTTGCTTTGAATTCTTTTCCTTTTTTAGTAAAGATTGAATCTTATTATGGGGTGCTAAACTTTCTTGATAAATTCTTAGAGGGTGCTACCTTATGACTTGTTCAATTAATGATATATGGAGTAGTTATCTTCTCAATTCATGGAGCTTTTTAGTCCTCTTAGAAGATTTTGCATTTGGGGAAACCTGTAATTTTTAAGTTAGTTAATTGTTGCTTATACACTTACATCTAGGTTCAGGTAGGATAAGTGCGAGTCTTAGAGACCCCAGGGCTTAGTTCAAGCGGCAAAGGTTGAGGGATTTGTGACTTATGTCACAGGCTCGAGCCCGGCGCCATGCGAATTAAGCCTGGTATTTAAGTTGAGAAGGATAGAGGGCATGTCTATTATTCCCGAGTTTCAAATGCTGCGGTTGGTCCTAAGGGTTGGCCCCAGACGAATATCTTGGTCATAAAAGAACGTGAATTTTAGAGTACTTCTAGTTTTAGAGAATCTTGAAAATGCATTATAAGACAAGTTACTTACCGATATTGGAATAGATATAAACCGAGATAGAACTTAATATATAGAGGATTCATATCACCGATCTCAACTTGTATGGAAATGAAGCGTCTTGATTGAGTGGGGCTAGCATTTTGTGGGTTGTATCTGGGACAATGTATGAAATTGTAAGTTGAATACATGTTTTGTTCATAATTATTTGGATTTAAATTCAACATTCAAATATAGTTCTCTGTTTTGCAGCTGGTCCCTCGGAACTAAAATCTATTGTCAGGAACTTTTATCAATAAAAGTGGCGTGAAATCGAGGCTGCTTGATGGGGTCTGATAAGCAGTCTAGTGGTCTTCTTGATACTCTGAACATGGAGACAGTCAGGACAATATTAACTCACTCATATCCTTATCCACACGAGCATTCACGTCATTTTGTGATTGCAGTGGTTGTGGGATGCTTGTTTTTTATATCATCAGATAACCTGCACTCACTTATTCAGAAGTTCGATATCAAGTGGTGGTCTATGTATGCCTGTTTGCTCGGATTCTTTTACTTCTTTTCGTCTCCATTTATAGGGAAAACAATTAAACCAAGTTATTCTAATTTCAGTCGCTGGTAAGTCATCTAATTCTCTTTCTGTTGTAATACTCATCTGTGAGTAAAATCTAGCTAACAAAAATTTGCTTTTGCAGGTACATAGCCTGGATATTATTGGCAGCTATATACCACCTTCCGAGTTTTCAATCTATGGGAGTAGATCTCAGGATGAACCTCTCTTTGTTTCTGACACTATATGTCTCATCCATTTTGTTTCTTCTTGTTTTCCATGTTATATTTCTCGGGCTTTGGTATTTTGGGCTCGTTGCTCGTGTGGCTGGAAAGAGGCCTGAGATTATGAAAATCTTTCAAAATTGTGCTGTAAGTTTTGAGAATGCATCTGAAGCTAACATAATTTTACTCTGGTCCTTATCTTATTGCTTCATTATCTTTTAGGTTATAAGTATAGCCTGCTGTGTTTTCTATAGCCACTGTGGGAACCTTGCCATAGTAACGGAAAAGACATTTGACTGGAGGAATTCTATATGGTTTTCACTGTGGAATAAGGGAGAAGGGAATACATGGCTTGCGAAATTCATCCGCATGAATGAATTCAAAGATCAAGTTTGCAAATCTTGGTTTGCTCCAGTTGGGTCTGCTCGTGATTACCCATTCTTGTCCAAATGGGTCATTTATGGAGAGGTATTATCTCTCATAATTAAGGGTTTTCATACTTTCTTGTTGAGAGATGGAGGATCTTATGCTGCTATTTATTTTCACTTTTGAATTTCACCTTTCCAGTTGACTTGCGGCGGCTCATGTGCAGAATCATCAGATGAAATTTCTCCAATCTATTCATTGTGGGCCACTTTTATTGGCCTATATATGGCAAATTATGTGGTGGAAAGGTCATCCGGGTGAGTAGCTCAATTTTCCATCACATGTTAGAGCTTGTTTTCTCTTTCCCTAAGGTGTGACCTAGTGGTTAATGAAGTGGACTGAGAAAGTCGCGCCTGTGATTTCGTCCCATCTGTCCAAGCTTTAGTGGACTGAGTTACCCGGTACATGTGTTGGTGGGAGGTAGCAGGTACCCCGTCGAATTAGTGGAGGTGTGTTGCAAGCTGGAGTGGACACCACAGTCATCAAAATAAAAAAACAA